>JAHZNA010003830.1:0-22309 GCA_027743935.1 Sinodicranocentrus sp. ZH6 | reverse complement strand
TCAATTGGTGATATATACATAAAAATTGATCCAGCCGTTTATTTGGGAGAGGGAGAAACGTTACCGAGTGTTATATAATCGAACTCCATGCAAAAGTGTATACTCTAGGCATTCTCAAAACACCAAAATGTAGATAGGATGTTATATCGCATTCATAAGAATTTTAGACGCATGCATGATGAGCTATTCCTGCTATTCTGCAAGAGCTTCCGGAAGTGTCGTACCACAGGGCCCCTCAAAATGATAACTAACAATATATTAGAATAAAATAAATATATCAAAGAATGCCCATAAAATGTATCAATTCCCTGATGAGCTCTAAATTGATTAGCACCTACCCAAATTTATCGGTTTCTGGAGTCGATTCTAAATTAAATTCGGCCACTGGAACTCCACGAGCAGCTACCTTCGGTGCAAACATGGCAGCAGGATACACAACAGAACTAGTTCCAACAACGAGACATAAGTCACATTTCTCCAATTCATCAGCTTTAATATTGGAAGACAAAAACAAATATTCGTTTCTTTACAAAATTATTGTACAGACTGCAGACAGTATTACTTTTATATACACAGAAGATGAACAAGATATTTTTATTAATATTGTAAGCCTTCTTACTTCTTACCTGCTTTTTTTAACTCCTTCTCACGAAGTGTTTCCCCAAACCACACAACTCCAGGTCTTAATAAACCTCCACAGTCATCTTTCTTGCACAGTGGCAAATCGGCATTGTGTATTTTAGAATCAACGGCATCTGCTTCAGGGGCGCTGATATTGAGAATTAAATGTAGTTAGGTTAAAAGGTTTAAATGTAGTGAAACAATAATTACTAAGGACATAGCTGATGACATGATAATGATGCTACAACGAAAGTGCACCTTACCCTTTTCCTAGTAGTCCTTCACAAATTGGACTATCATAATTTTGTTCTTCGTGCCAACACTCAATACAAATTGTTTTAAAAAGGGAGCCATGCAGTTCAATTATATTTTCAGTACCAGCACGCCTATGAAGCTCATCCACATTTTGCGTAATTACTACAACTCGCTTTCCCTCATTTTCCAGTCGCTTTTCAAACTCTGCAAGCGCCGTATGTGCCTGATCAGTAAGATTAAAATGGACAGCATATTAAAATTGATGATTTAAAATTAATTATACTTGAGATAGATGATTAACATTACTTTATTAGGAGACACATGTTTCGCAGCTTTAACCACTTCACGGAAAGCATTCATATCACTAGAAGGTTCTGCTGTCATATTAATCGTGTAGGAATGGGAAAGAATGAAAATCCAATTAACTTTACATTCCTCGGAGGTGTTCTTGTTATATGTAACAGTTTCCCTTCCGGTTCCTTTTTCTTTGATATTCGTAATTGTAGTGCCTGCCGTTATAGTGTTAAAATGTGTCTAGTATCTTTAGACGCAATTATGGAGAGTTGACAGTTGACTGTTTCACTATGAACATCTGACATCCGATGCACATAAAGAGTGTGCAAACACACAGCAAGGCACAAGAGATGTGCAAGTGTGAGTCTATCTCACAATAGTAGAACAGCACATGTACATTTGGGAATTTGGGATGAATGAAAAGAAAAACCCAAGTACGATTTTATGACAAAAATCCCATCAAAATAATTTTATCGTATGCACAAGTTAGGTATGATTTTATGCAAGTTTTGAGTATAGCTCAAAAAATTTAAATAATTCCAAATGTGAGATTCACGTACAAACTACCAGTTTCATATAATTTTAATATCTAATATTTTGTGGATAATAAAAGTAGGCAAATTTTCTTATGCATAAAGTTATAGTAGTATTTTAAATTTGGAAGTATACATTTTTATGGAGTGTATTTATTTACCGTTAAAACACTACACATCCTTTATTTAAATTAGAGTCAAACAATAAACCGTAATTATTTGT
Source organism: Sinodicranocentrus sp. ZH6 (assembly GCA_027743935.1). Lineage (NCBI taxonomy): Eukaryota > Metazoa > Arthropoda > Collembola > Entomobryomorpha > Entomobryidae > Sinodicranocentrus > Sinodicranocentrus sp. ZH6. The sequence continues at coordinate 20,383 of JAHZNA010003830.1, read as the reverse complement.
GTTATTATATCTAAATTGTATTTACACAATGTTTCCATTTTTTGTCATCCTTTAAAACATATTAAAATCATGAAGAAGCCTCTAATAGCAATATGTCAATTACGGTTAATTAATGAATTGCATAAAAATACCAAAACGTCACACTTAGTACACAATGCAATCACCAGCGAAAAAATCTCAAACCCTATCACAATTCAAACCCAACCCATTGGAGAAAGTTCTCTTTCATAGAAAAACCATGAACATTTTCGTTCTTCGCCACACTTTTTATATTGTCTTTAAAAATGTCTATCACAGAATACAATGTATAAATTTGATATATTTTACATACTTGTAAATTTAGATTTGTGCGACCGTAAAACTGTAATGTATGTATTTGGGTGATGTACATAGGTGCTAAATACCAAACGTAGATTTCTAGGAGCAAATCATTTTGAATATTTTACTTTTTTTTATAATAAATAATTTTTAATACTTTTATAAAAAAAAAGCAAAAACTATTATACGTATACGCTTTAACGTAAAGATACTGAACTCAACTTGACTGAAATACGGTCTAGGGCCTAGGTTGCCTGAAAATTACACTATATACGATAATAGTAATAGTGAAAATTTAATAATAACCATTGTATGTACGGGTACAATGCACGATGACAATGACACGGAATGCATTGTGCATTTCAAGAGGTATTTACGACGAGTACATAAAAATTTTCCAAGTTATGTTGGCAATTATTACTTTACTTCTAACAAACCTAATATAACTATCTCTTAATTAGTGTAACAAATAATAAAATTTAAAGCCCACTTTGCGGGGTAATTATTTATCTAAATATATTTCAATATTATATCAAATATGACGAAAACAACACATATTACATTACCTTATCAAAACTGACTTTCTTGTGAATGTGCAACTTTATACTTTGCTTTAGAGCCCTTTTTAACTATAAAACACAGATCGCAAACAGTCAGTTTTTACAACCAGTACCAGTTTCTTTGTCCAACTAGGTCTGACTAGAAACCACTTTATAACTTTTAACATGAAATAGAAAAATATAAGTTTGAAAACGCAAAACCTCAAATACGAAATATCATTATTGAATGTTTTGAATGAGCGTGTTCACTTGAACGTGAAAATTTCTTAACTATTCTCATGTAAACTAAGCGTAAATCTTTTTAACTGTTGTCTATTATCTAGAAACAATAACTTACACATCATTAATAAATTGGTGGATTTGTTTTGGACTTACTGCGATTTTTATAAACTTTCCAAACCAGGCGAAAAATTCCTTAATTAGGGAAATACGTGATAATAATACTAAAATTAACTGCAACATTATTGTTTGGAATAACATGGCAAGGAGGCGGTTTAAAATTATAATATCTTGCGTTACGCCCTAATTCTTACTGGAGATTTCGTAGCCCTATTGTAATTACTACTAGAACTAGAACTGAGGATTTTCCTCAAGTCCAGTTGACATTTCGCCGTGACTGACTGCAGCATTTCAGCCACTCTGATGGCCAACTTTTGACCAAAGATATGAGCGGACTTGTCAATAATTGAAGGACTTTTTATGCACTGATCACCCCCGAATTCGCAAACTCGGTAATGATGAAGTGTTCCTAAATGCGGGGGAACTGACAATGTAAAATAACCTGTAGCCATCTCCCAAACAAAGTGATTCCCAGCCTCGATTACTTTTTCGGGATCACAAATATATTTCGATCTGGAAAGAAAATAAGAAACCTCGGCATGAGTTACATTGATTCGAAAATCATGTCATTTTAATCTTATCACGAAAATTTTTCAGTCATACTCTATTTATACCTTTGCTTATGTGGGTGCAGTCTAGACCTCCGTCTTGTTTTTCGTAACATGGTTAACTGTCTGCTAACTTGTTCGGCGAGCGGGTTTCCTGCTATTTTAAAGACACTCTGATCATTTGGCCACTGTAAATAGAAGAATGCATTTTGCAACGAGTATGCCCCGATTTTCTTCTTATTTGAAAGCGTATCCAGTTGTTCAATGAACATTGTGTAGTTTTGAGTTCGCCTTGGAACAATCATCTCATCCAAGTCTACAAGAACAAGATATTTGGAAGCGCCTCTGTGTCTATAAACGCAGTCATTCAACGCTGCAAACAGCCCTTCAGTCCGTATTTCCTTCTGGGACATGAAAGGGAGGGACCATGGAAGCACCTCTATTTCATCCCCGTATTCCTTCATAATACAGCTTACTTCTTTACCTATCGTGTGGTTGAAAAAGGTAAACCTCTGCACGCCCATCAACTTATGGAATTCCATCCATTCTAAGAAATTTATTACATTGTTGTAATTAAAGTGGATCGGTTTCACACAAGCCGCAAAATCGACGAGTTGATGTGACTTTTCGTTGGAGTATTGAACCCGGAGGATGTTCGAGGCAGCTGAGGTTGGTGAAGCATTTGCCATCACAGACACGTAGCGAGGCTTCACTTTCCGATCCGGAAGGTAACAGATGATAAAACAAGCACTGGAATATTAATATAAAATATAGTGTCTGCTTTCACTACTTTCATAATATGTCATGTGTGCATGTGTGTCATTTTTTATTCCCGTCAGTATTGAACACGGGCTGTGCAGAAGTTAGTGTATATGGTGTATTTTGATGTATGATATTCCAGTAACGCAAAGAACACAAGTAGCTAAGCAGATTTTGATATTATTTAATACATCATGAAATAGCGCTTGACGTGCATTTTCAAATAAGCAAATAAATATTCCAGATGTGTAGCATAAACACCTGATACATTTAACATTTTTTAATCTAATTCATATCAGATATGACTTTTGAATGGAATTGCATTCCACGACATATACATTTCCACGCGCATACTATGATACTGATACAACTTGAATAAACAAATGCATGCCTTAAGCGGTAAAAATGCTAATATTCGAATAGAAAAATCCTGGAACAAATTTTTCTTCTGGAATGTAATTTTGGAAATCTGCAAATAATTCAGAGAAGCAGCAAGCAGCGATACATAAGAAAGGTATATAAAAAACATCCTGAGATGTAAGGTCATAAGTGAGTAGAAGACATCTTATATTGTATTTTTTTCTTCTTTCAACAAAAGTCAGACTGACAGCACAAAAAAAAATCCCAGAGTGAATAGATAATAAGTATGTAAGCCTAGTTCTACTTGAACTGATTTCACCTTTACCATCACCACTCCTCTCATGAAAGCTTTAGCGTTCGTTTTCCCTTTCTCCACTCGCCTTTCTCTGGAGATTTTCTTCTTCGAAAGCACACTAGCTGTATTTATTTCATAACATGTACATATACCATGCATGTAACGAGCTTGTGATGGTTTTGTGGCTATGAGCTCATTTTCCTCGAGTTAATATGATTTTTTGTCGAAAGAGAAAAACATACTACGAACGATATACATTATGTAGACGTGACTTTTTCGAAAATAAATGAATCATACCGCTGTGTTTGAACAACACAACCCCATATGGTTGCCATTACAAGCTAGTCTAAGGCTAAGACGACTTTTGATACAATCAGATTAAGGTCCTTCAGTGTTTCTTTGTGATCATAAATCAATTTTTGGATTATCGTTATTACAAATTGTGACTGCGAATACTGCGATATGGCTTCAGTCTTTTAACAACGGAGCATTTCAAGTTCACAAAATAATCTTGCCCATTTTTAAAGGATTTTTGTGTTTCAAAACGAAGGGAAACAATATTGCGTGCTTATGAGCATTTTTATGACGACAAAATTTGATTTTTACTGCGAGTTAGATGAATATTACACAATAACACTAAATAGCAGTTCTATACTGCACAAGTTTTCCCCATAAAAGTCTGCGTAGGTGGTACGAACTACGAGCTCACTCTGACAGGTTATCCGTATCACTGTCTTCCTCTCTACTTTTACTGATAATATGTCTCCTGGACTAGTTAGCATTATAAGTTATAAGCATTCTAAAGGAGGGTTATGTAATTTATTTGATTAAAAGAGTGATTTTCTGACACATTCGGCTTCAGGGTATTTCTAAGGCCTAGATACATCAGTTCCGAAAATACGTTGACCAGCTATATATAACCTACAATCACCCTAATCATTTCCAACTTCTCATGAGCTAAGGTCATTACAGTTCTCCTCTCATCATTCATCCACATTTCCGATCACGCGATCCAATGTTAAAAATAATCCTGTTGAAATGTTTCCTTTTCGCAAGTTTTTAATCATGTGTATTAGGACACAAAGCATAGCATGCATCCCTTACTTTATAATGAGTATGAACACGTGGGAGTTCTACTTCTACTTTTCAACGGAAATTAGATTTGTCTATTGCTGTTGATTAAAATTTATGTGGGAGCGACACAAGTCACTGATGAAATAAACATTTTTGACTATGCACACTTCCTTGTCTTTGTGCTCCTTTTTGATTTTTCTTTCACCGTTTTTTCAAGGGAAACGACTAGAATTTACGATGTCTTTTGTTGTAACCTAATTTTCCGGTTGTAGAAACACGGCTTTTCTGTGATTCCCAGTGTACACAATAAATCAATTTTTACTTGTTTTTTTTTCCTTTCCCTCCCAACAACCAACAAGAAAAATAACCTTTTTATCAGAAAGGTATGTAGGGGTTGCTTTAAGAGTTTCTAATGCACGCAAATTTGACTATCAGATTAGCCAAACAAAGTGGAAGATCGTAAATCATGGTAAAGAGAAGTGCTCTCATCTTCCATTTGAATATATACGCTTAAATCTTCTCCTAAACACAATCACCCTTATTCGGAACTAGACATATTTCACTATACGCATTGCTGTAAATCAATGATATGATTCATATACAATACAGTACGTAAAAAACCAAACACCAGGTTAGGTTGGTTCCGTAGTAGGAAAATAAATTTGATTCGTATGGAGGAGAAAGTGTTTTTTCTTCTGTAAATGACAATGAAACTGGGAAAGCGCGCATACCATGACTATGACCGTGATACGATCAGTTTCAAGTTGTCTACATAAAAAGACAGTTAGTTCAGTAGTGTCAACTTTCGGTCTCCATGCAAAAAATATCAAGAATAAACTAGACCTGAAAGTCCTCATAGACATTGTCTTGCGTTGTGCTGTGAGATCCTTTGCTTCTTGTTTTTCTCTGAATAAAAGGTTTTTAAGTTCGTTACTGATCTCTGCTCACCCAGCGGATCGAGGCGAGTGAACAAAATGCTAAGGATATAGTGAACAACCTATTTGTCGTTTCTATTTTTGGAATCAACGGAGCAAATGACAAGAGTGAAACAAAAGTAGCGTCTCATCGTAATATAAATCGGGTACTTAACTTTTAAATGCAGCGAGCGAAAAGAATAGCACAAAGCATAAATAATTGCACATTAACTAATAGTACATCAGGCGTCATTACTGACTGTTGTGAGTCTGTGCATATGTACAGTACAGTGTTGTTGTACTATTATTTACATAAACTTCACTGACTTTATGATTTAACTTACCTATATTTCAAATTCCAATTTTCCCGAATTGTTCTTACACTTCCGTCCACAGTTGCATACAGTTTTGTCGTGTTATCATAAAATCGGCACTGCACGTGTTGGGACGTTTTGGTCCTTGTCGCCCCAATCACACGGATATGACTGATATAAACAAAGATAAGCACAGATAGATCATTATTTACTTATTCCAAAGCTTATTACAGAATCTGTTATAATAAATCAATATCAAATTTAGCAGGAAAATCATTTTGACTAATTGTAAATGATCCGAATATTTAGGAATAAAGAAAAATTCTTGTATTATGTAATTTTAGTAATTGAGATATGTACATCCAAATGGATTCGAAACGCAGTTTCCTTGTCGTACCAAATATCTGCATTAGCGTCTGGCAACGACAAATGGTCTGCTCAACAAAACAAATCGTATTAAATAGTAGTATGAAACGTAACAGCGGTTCCCCATCAATCGTAAAAAAATGAATGCAATCGCTAACAAATTCATATGGCTAGATTGTAGCACGGAGGTAGGGATAACAATACTAAAAAACAAACGAACTGAAAAGTCGATAATGCCAGTTGAGCATGAAACTGAGGAAAAAAGACTTTAATATCCTTCAAAAAAAACATAAATCAGTTTGCAAAAAGACAAATTATTATACTCTAACTGGCCAGACATAGCTGTGAATGCACAACTTTTTCAATTGACTCACACCCACACAATTTTGTAAGCCCTTTCGCAGAAATTAATTGAACCCAGCAAAAGGGACAAACCCATGAATACCTTATTATCCTCTGAGTACATGTCTACTCATCCAAACCTTGTTAACTCGTTTTGTCTAGTGAGCAAGGTCAAAATGATAACGAATAAGATAATACCTCCCATTTTGTTCGTGTGCACGCATTATCATCTCAATAATGTGCCGGTAAGGGTTGCTTGAGTTTTATTGTATTAGCCACGTTTATCACCCACACACATCTGCTTTACTACAAAAAGGATTCGTATAACAAAGGACCCTGCATAAACAATTTTAAGTTTATGAAAAGCACTTTCGGCACTTCTACTACACACGCACTCTACTGCTTTTCCCTCCTCGTTTTCAAAGATTGTGCCTGCATTTTCCTACGGGATGTGAAGAGTTATGAGGATAATAAGGTAAGTGAAAGTGAGGGAATGGGAGCGACGTCGGAAATTAATTTCCAAAAAGACAAATGGGCTAGATGCGACATGGACCTATGGCACAGCGATAAAAATATGCTGCATGATATAAGCTACAAAAGTCAGAAACAAGCACAGCAGCTTTTCCTTTCTTAAGCTTGTTTTCGCCCTCAAACAACTTGCACCTCTTCTTTTTTACTTCCTGTGAAGGTTTAATACTTGAACTTAAAAACTTCTCATATTACACCAGCTCGTTGCACAGAAGCCGCTACGCATATTCATTTTTACATGGTATATCATAATGTTATGCTGATGATGGTTTGCTCAAAGCTAAGAGTAATAAGGAAACGGTAAAAAAGGACGCAATGCGACTCAACTACTACTCGCCCGTCGACTGTTTTTCCATGGATAACGAGAGAATGCAAAGCTTGAGAGAAAAATAAGGGGAAAATGTCGAGAAGAGGTTGCAAGCTAAAGAGAAAAATTGTTCACAACGATAAGCCACATGGACGGGGAAGAAAGGAGACGAGTGGTGAGAGAAAGAGCACCAGCTTGGAAAATGAGTTTTTGTCAAACTTACTCAAAGACAGCGTTGTAGTAGGCCGAATACACATAAAACTTTTCTTTAGATCCCACAACCTTTTGCCAGTCAGGTTGAATGGGATGAATGTTCCTACGGGAGGAGGACGACGATGAGGACGATGATGCGGCAGCTATAGCTGCTGCTGTGCCTTTCTTCCACTTATTATTATGAAGGTTGTTGTTCTCATCATTTGTATTCCTACTGATTTTCTTATTGGTACTAATACTACTACTGCTACTACTACTTCCATTGTTATGGCCGAATAAAGAAGCTGCTAGAGTGGAAATGTGTGAGTCCACATGTTGGAGTGCTTGTTGTTGTCTTGAAAGTGGAGGTCCTTGATATCTAAGGCTGCCAGCGTATGGAATGTTAATTGTAGCTACGTTTCTATTTTTATTATCATTGTTAGTTTTAGTTGATGTGGTGCTATGTGAGGACGATGAGGAAATTGAAGACAATGAGGAAGATGACGAGGAGGCTGCTCCAGGAGGAGATTCTTCGTAAGAAATGTCCCAACTGGAGTAATCCTCACCGTCTCCGTCTCCAACGTCGTCTTTGAGCAGATTCTTATCCCCATCTGCCATCAAGCTTTCCATTACGATGATCAGACTGAACAGACCGAAAAAGAATATGACAAAGAGGAAAGAGAGACGAGAGCGTTCTCGGATTCGACGGTTGGCTGAAGATAGTTTCTTCTTCTTCGATACCCCCATTCTTGATGAGACCACCATTTGGGGAAATTAAATGGATTGAGAAGGGGCGCAAGTACAAAACACGTCTTTTATAGATTGAAATTTCCTGTATTTATTGCTGGTTTTAATTCCAACACTTTTCCTTTTATATGGACTGACTTTCTTCTTTTGTATAAGATTCCAAGCGTTGTTGCTTTTTAGGGGAAGTGGTGTATAGGGAAAAGCATCAACATAGCATCGTAATCCTGATCATGATCACATCACGCTATTCACGTTAAGGCTTGGATATCTCTCCCATTGATGACGGTGCTGTGCCTGTGCAACCAAGCTTATTTCTTCAATCCTGTTTCATTCCTGTGAACACAAAATGCATTAGTACCGAAATCATCTGATTTAATTCGAGAAATGAAAATGCCTTTCTTATACAATAGGCATTGAAGACCCTACTCTTATTTAATCTTCCATTTTAGAAGAATCCCAACGATATGAATATACGATCAAAGTTATTTTGATGAATTATTTTTCCTAGATATTGTGCAGGTAGATAAACATAATATCTACATTCATCAAGCCCAGAAGATTTATCTCTACATATGTAATATCTAATTTGTAGTGAATGGACTCGTTTTAAAGTCCAATAATAAACAAAGCTGAATTCATAAGTGATGACGATAAGTGCTGAGCACACCAAATTTAATTATATATGGATAAGTATAAGTTGAAAAAAGCAAAAAACAATAGCAATTTGGAAATTTCATTAATTCTAGCTGCATTGTTTGTATTTCTTGAGATGAAGTCCGTTCCCCATCCCCATTCTACCATTATTGAGCGTAACTTAGATTGTACACAGAAGGATAGTAGTCACGCTCCAAATGCCCATGAATGGACATCAAGTTTTATATCTGGTTCTAAAAATGTGAAAGATTTCAAGCTTCAATTCAATGTAAATCTATGTCCGCCTTTTTATTTCCTTCTGGAATTGCAAAAGGATTACGTGTAGCTAGAATCGTGTGCAATTAAATACTTTATATTAAATGGAGTGGAAATATCGATCTGGAGGCTGTTCCTGGAAAAAATGGTTGGCATTTCAAAGAATGCCATTCATGTATGTGTCTACTATTTGTCTACTTACTACAATTGCCGTGGATTACTTGAGTGTAATGGTGGGTGAGCTGAAAGAGACAAATAATTTTCACTCAGGCTTTGTCGAGCACCCATTCTCTCTGACATTTATCGATGAGCTAAAATCAATAGGGAAATAAGCGACTCTAGGGAAAACGCAGCAGTTGGTGTAAACAGAGTACTAGATGTAGAAATAACTACTGCCATTTCCATAAAAACTGAGAAAAATAGCATTCCTTGCTCAATTGAGCGTGGCCCAGAACTGCATACGCTCCAGTTCAATGAATGACTCGCAATATTGTTATGTCAAGTTGGAGAGGTATTTTCGTTACATACCTATATGTCGTTAATTATTAATTCCCTACTCATAATTTCCTGCTATGTCTATTCTAAGCACATGAATGTATTTCCATTCTCATTTATATTCTCAAACATCACAGGCTACAAGGGTCGAAAGATCAACAGTAACATATCCGTTTGATCGCAAAAAATGACATCTTTTAAGCTCAATCATTCCTTTGAAAAGCCGGCTCCAAGGAATTTTGTTGCTATTCCGCCTTCTAACAGCCTAAGCAGGCAGGACATTTGAGATCAAGGTACTTTTCCCTACCCATTCCATCAAGAAGATAGGAACGATAAAGAATAGTACTTTTTGCTTCTTCATACTTCTGAGTAACCATTCAGGTTAAAAAAACCAAGCTATGTAATAAGTACTCCAAGCGAAAATAAAAACACTTTAATATCTTTTCCCACAGACTGAGTTAAAAGCTTCTTTTACAAGAACATGTCAATAAGTCGCAAAACTCGTTTATCCCAAAAAGCTTCAAACCCTTGCCTGGTCAGACCACACATTTAACCACACCATTTTTTTATATATCAACACAGAACGTACAAGTACAAATACTCTTGAGTGGTATTTAATTCCATTTCTACATCTGTAGTTCAAGTTCTTAGCATGCAGCATGTCAGTGCTACACAACTTCGCACACCAACTTCACGGAACAATATAATTTCTATGTTTTCTCTTGTGATGTTTAAGACTGTGTATTATTGAATCTTTCAACGAGCGAATAAAGTTGCGCAACCCACCGAAGGCTCTATTTCTCTTTTCTCTCTGTCATAACTCTCATTTAAGCCTCGTACTATTCTTCCATTTTCTCTACAATGCTTCCAAGATGCCACAAACAGTAAAACCTCTTGCCAAAAGCTGACTTTCATCATCATCGTCACTTTCTCCGTACCTTTTTTATTCACTCGTCTCTCTCCCCAACTTTCTCGTTAGAGCTATATACTTAAGCTATAATACTTTTTCTGGAAACCTGTCTGCTATACTTCCACGGTCGTCGTAGCATTGAGGTCTCGTCAGTGTCGTCAGGATTTCCCTAAGGGACGAGTAACTTGCATCTAACTTGTAAAGTTTCCTCTCCTTTCCCCCCATTAACTTTGGAATAACAAAAAACAAAAAGTAAATGAATTAAATATCCTCTCCGCGAGTGGAATATAGTTGGAAAGAGTCTGGGGGAATGGGAAACTAACTATTCTAACATTTCCATGAAAAAAGACTTCACCTTAGCATTTCTCTGGCTATTCTAATTCCGTCATTATAGAACCTAGTGAAATTCAATTGGCTTCTAGTATCTCATACCTGTCTTTAACTTGCTCTACGGGAAAATGCCATTAATTATTTCTTAGTTTCCTATTTCCCCTTTTCGTCGTCTGTCAGTCACAGGAAACTACGATTGGAAGATAGCAGGAACGATCCATTGTTTTTAACTTATTGTTCTTGATATGTGGAGCATCAGGAATATATTAAATGGGTTGTTTGAGTACGTAACTAACTTTCATGCTAAATTTAGCTTAATTGTGATGTCAGCATGTTACTTACTACATACTTTCGTATACACTTGTTCTCCTAGATGAAAAGTGACGTTATATGGAAGGTTTTATGGTGGGTATGCGCTTAAAAAATGTCTGTCATTCTGTTTAAAAAATGTAAACATGCTTGCTTGATGTTAAAAACTCTAATATACACGTTTGATATATATGTTATTTTTCATCAGGCTTTGTGGTGGAATTTTTAACTGAAGTTTAGTTGGAGAGTCAGTGAAACTACCTTTGACCTGTATCAGCAATCAGCATGATTATCAAATCGTTTTTGTGTAAAGTACGCACAACAGTGCCTTCAAAAGAATTTATAATTTTCACTCACTTCTAAGGTATATTCATTAATAGTTAGTTTTAAATTGGAGTAGCTAAATACTGAGCAAACCGAATTTACCAAGTTGTTAAAGAGGTTAATCGAATTAAAACCTTACAAACTAATGTCCTTATGAGTTTGTACTAAAAGTTTTCTTTTATAAAAGATTGTTTGGGCTTGATGAATGTAGATTGTTAAAACTTTTATTGCTGACTCGAGCTTTCGACAAGAAACTTTTGATTTCTTCATCATAGTTTTCATTCATTGTGAGAGATTAACATTTCTTGCTATGTTTCTGTTAAATGATTGACACATACATGTCAACAAGTAATATAGTGCGAACATTTGCCTATTTAGTTATATTTAAGCCCTGCTAGTAACTAATCTTACAATGGCTATTATTGTTTCAGTTTTACCAGCTTAAAGTTAACTTTGCCAAAATTAAGTCAGTTAAGAATATATTGTTAAGTGCTTAATTCAATTTTCGTCAATAATTTAATAAAGGGGAAGGGAAATCTTAAACGAAGATTTTGACATGAATCTAACCGCGTTGTGTCATTGTACACGTCTAAATCTGACCCTTCTTCAAGTAGAGAGTAGTTTTACTTTGCAATTATATACTTTCTTTCTTTCTTAATCCCTTTTGACGTACACAATGTTCAACTAATTTCGGATTTTTTCATTGCATATTGCTAGAGCATAAGGTACAAGTTTATCTTCATGTTCTGAAGTAATTTTCCTTCACAGTTTTTACAAGCCAAATTCTGAACATCTGGAGAACATGTAATTACATATTTTTCAGAGCTTTTCTTATCAGAACAAACGTAAGCACAATCACGCTGATGAGCATTTGCTCTAGACCAGCCTAACTTCTAACTTCCATTTGCAGAAAAAGAAATATGATGTAATGTAATTCCTGCGGAAATCAAGCTTCCCCTTATATTTCTTCATCACCAACTGCTTACTTTGTCGACACCAAATGGTATGCTTTGCCAGACAAAATATGACCTCGCGTATGAAAGAGGAATTTCCGCTTTTCTCAGAAGATGAAACACTCACTCCGCTGATGATCACCCATCCATATTAATTTCTGGCCTTTACAACATAAGATGATAAAATACCATAAAAAAGAGAGATAATAGGGTTAGAGATGTTGTTCAATCAAAGATTCATAAACAAGATACAAGAAACTAATTTCCCCTTTCATTCCCTACTTTTGTCTACACAGTAATTTCCGTTCTAAGCTTTGTGGGATTTTCTTTTTCGTTGTATGGAAAGCCATTTTACCCAAACATTTCTCTTACGTAAACATTTGTTGAGCACCGCGCAATTACAATCAACAGACTACTTTCAGAAAGCCATTTTTACTGAATGCACTCGGCATAATAATATACTTTACTATTCTGTTCTACTTGAACACTGAGTGAGCTCTTTCCTCTTTTTTACTTGATTTTTTGACCAAACACGGCGATCATGTACATATGTATTTACAATAAGCTTTAAGTTCAGCTATAAATCTTTCTTTTTTAGAATATCAAGGATTTATTTGATTTGACAGTTGACAATTTAAGAAGATGTGAAAACCGGCAAGTATTTTGATAATAAAAATTCGTATTCTACTTAAAATTGCCTTACATTGATAATATTATTATGAAATTATTAATTTGATCTTTTATCGTATTTTTCGTTGGTTCTTTCAAATTCTAAATAAAATATCTATGAAACTATAAAAGAAATACTACGACGAATTCCAATGAAAGTATTGCTGTTTTATTACCTACCTGCATTAATGTTCAAAGGTTCCCTTTCCTTTTGAGTTTGTTTTCAGTTTTTCCGTGCAGTTTCTCAGAAATTTTCCAGCGCGATTTGGCTCGTCACAACGAGTCAATGTAACGTGTTAAATTCATAAATAAATTTGTTTTAGTATTACTTAAATTATAAAATTAATTTATAATCCTCTAAACGATTTACAAAATTTAATTTAGGTCTGAGCGTGTGGATAAGTTACATTAAAACCGTTTTTACCAAACAAAAATAAGTCAGAATAAAACTACGGTTAGCAGAAGGGACGAAAGGTAAAATGAAAACAAGTCTGCTTTTATTCAGAAAAATGTGTTTAATCTAGATGAACATAACGAATTATCTAACGCTGTTTTCATTGTGGTTAGTAGGTACACAAAAAGGTTGTCGCACGTTTGAATGTTGCATGTAATTGATGTAATCTGTGCGTGCTGGGAATCACTTTTTCCATACACAGAGTCATTTTTAAATTTTGAGTCTCACTCATGAAATAATTCAACCATGCCACTTCATAAATCAATTTCTACTGCAGAGCCTGCCTGAAGCACACTTGACACATATTTAACCCAATTGGATGATTATATTAAGATGAAATCTCGCTTTTTATCATGTTGAGTAGGAAAGCCACATATGCTTTATAAATGCACGTTTGTTCAGAAAAACTCTGTCAATATCTACCTTCCATATCAAATGAGATTTTCCTAAACAAATCCACAAAAAACGTCAACTTTCTCCTGAGCCAGATTGCTTATTAAAAGTATTAAAAGTCAACAAGAAAACTGCAGAAATTTTTTTATTGGTCATGGTCACAAACACTTCTATCTTTCCCATGTAGCCAGTAGTACAACAAAAAACAACAGTTTGGTTTATCCGGGCGTATGGGAAAAAGAGAAGGAACGCGGATAAAAAGGAATCCTATCCTGTCGTTGAGAAGTATACAGCTGCACTGCATTTACTTTCGGTTTTTCCATGCCTTTTTCCATACAAGAAACTTGGAGAAAAGTATGTATTCACCCTGGAATGCCTTTTCATTCAATGTAATGCATATACAACTTGCATGCTACTCAACTCACTTACATTTCACCATTTTCACCAAACACAATACAAGTGATAGTCTAGCTAGTCAGCAGGAACCTTAAAACATCAGCAGTATAAGCTTTTATAGTAAAAAATGAACTAGTAGATTCGAATACCGCTTAAGAATGGAATATATACCCACCAACATTAAGGGTAAAGTAGTGGCTGGAAAGAAAAGCTGTGGAAAATCAATATTCTCCGAACCGGGTTTCCGTCCGACATGCATGCATACACTTTCCTCGCGAAAGCAGTCGCACAGGGATGGGGTATACTATTCTCTATGAAAAGCCTCTCATTCAAAAACAAGCATTACCAAATATATGTGTACTGGACTGTTCGTCCATACATTTAGAGAACATAAACTTATATGCATTGTGATACGGATACACAATGGTACCATCTTCATGCACAGCTTGTGTTAAATCCATTATTCCAATAATGTACCTGGATATGTAGTCTTTTTTTATCTGTAAGAAATAAAAGTCTGTTCTAATACCTTTTCCAGACAAAGATGAAAAATCCAGAGCGTCATAGTCTTAACACAGGGAATGATAACAAGATCTGAGTTCTAATGCATACAAAAAAGTATGCATGTATGTTTATGTTATATGGATCAGCGAATTATATCAAATCTCAGAAATATGTGCACAGTGTACATGCACACAACTTTACGGATAGATTGCTAGTTGCAGTTCATGATGTTTGATGCGGCTTGATGATATGATGAAATTGTGTACATTGCAAACAAACCAAACTTATGAATGTGTGCATTGCATAATATTACGGATTTTCCCAGTCCCCCATTTTTCTCAGGGAATGCAGGAACAGGAACAATGTTTCAAAGCATATCATAAGAATCCTATATAAATTTCAAATAACAACAAAAACACAATTGTTCGAGTAGACCAACTAGAAATGTTGAGAGAGGGGTGTTTATGCTGTAACAAAAGTCCTCTCACAATATTACATTACATCTACGCCTACAAATGCAACAATACATAGGGAGAAGAAGAAAATTCTTTCCATTTCTCGTTTCGAAACAAATATAAGCATCCTTATCATGTTGAAGAAATCCGGATGAAAATGGAACTTTTTTTCTCAACAGCACTAACCAAAAGTTTACGTCGCACATACAAAATCCCCATACATTTGGCACAGAGAACCAGTAGTTTTTTATCTTAGGAAAAAATACAAACGAGGATTTTACACTGCAGTGGAGAAGTGAAAGTGAGCAAAGTCTCCTTTCCCCGTACTCGCTTACTTCTGGACTCGATGGTACACGTTACTACCATGCTTGTAGTTATCATCATCGTTATCAATAATGCTATATGCGTATGCAAGCAATATAGCCCGGCATGGCATTTTATATACATCCGACACGATGCTTATCAACGCAGTAAAATAGAGGATGTTTGTTTTCTAGGACCGCAGGAATTTTCGCTACACAATAATTGTGTTGCCTTGTTATGCTTACCTTTAATCCTGTGTCAGGTTTCCAATGTGTTTCCCCAAACTCCCTTCTGAGCCAAGGGTGTTGTTAATATAGCCAAAACCAAATAGTGTTTTGCATGGTTGCAAGATGAGACTGTGGAGTAAACCGCTGTGTAACCTCTCATCTTCTGCGTTTCTCTTTACTCATGCAGCGACAGCATAAACGCGGCTTTTAATTTTCTGTTGCACCCATTATCATGGATGTCCCCCTAGGATATCCCCCTAGGATATCCCCCTAGGATATCCCCCTAGGATATCCCCCTAGGATACCCCCTTAGCTAATACGTAATGCGTAGTCACATTTTAACATCAATTCGCCATTCTTCCTGTACATTCTTCAACGTTTTATTACATCAAGATCAATTCATTACCCCGTCGTAATTCTTGAAATCGATTTTGGTATATGTTATGTCATTTATATAATTGTAGCATAGTAAAATCCAGCTTATTCAGTTATGGTATGGTTAAGTTTTATTCATCATATAACAAATCGTAAGTTCGAAAACCGACATTAATGTCGCTTTACTGTCTTTGGTCGAAAATGAGCCTGTTAGCCCAAGGAATTTTTCATGTACTTGGGTTTGGGTAGATGTGCGAAATTAAACATGTTAAATAATCTCCTTACCTGATCTGCTTTATAATTTTCTCTTTGAGTTATTCATTTCCTGTCATTCAGAAATTATTGTTAGGTCAATAAACTTGAGCTTTGGATGGCTTTATCAAAGAAACCCATGAAGTGATGAAAGTGAAGCGTCATCAACACAATGGTTGCATTGTTGCATATGTGTTATGATATTATAGTACAGGACAAAGCTCAGTTTGTGCTCAACAAATAAAGTCAACAAATTCCAGTTTCTTTAATTCGACGTTCGTGTCAGCGGATAAAGTACATTTCCTTTCAAGGTGTCTCAAATGGTAGAAGACAGAAGATTTCTGACTACCAGATGACATACATACATTTTGCAACCTTCGATGATGACTTCCTGTACCACTCCTAGCGAAATTCCTACCACTCTGCTGAGATTTAGAGTAACAGCCTAAGATTACTAAGGAGGTAACAGCACTTCACTCGAGAAAAATGCTCTCTTCACTGATTTTTTACATGGATGAACGTAGGATCCTCATGTAATCTTTCACAGAACGTGGGCCTAGTAGTACCCAGTACGAGGACCTTGGTTTCTGGAAATTTTTTAAATGTCCTTTTTATTATTTCCTGGAAGAAAGCATATATGTGAGAAGGTAAAACTAGCAAAATATCTCCGCGAAAGGAGAATGGGAATGGAAAGTATTTTCATGACAAGTCGTACTCTCCATGTAGTATAAAAGTAGCAATGAAAGATCAGGAAAAGTGGGTGTTTGTAAATGTATCCGTAACTTGAAGGCGCAATATGGAAAATGTCTATATACTTTCATACGTATAGTACGAACTTTGCTTCAGTTTTTGGGACGTTGAGGATCATGTCAGAGGATGGTGGTAGCCTCATAGCAGTTTCCTTGCAAAGAGAATTCAATCTCTCTTAACTCTTGAGAAGGGATATTTATTCTGAAAAGAAAACCTCCAAGGATGTTAAGAAAAGAAAATGAAAATCAGATATGCAAATTACACACTTTATTCTAACTTCTCGGCTACATTTACATACATTTCACCGTGCATTCCACGGCATTGCTGCCAAGCTGTATAAAAAGACAAGCTACTGGGAAACGAATGGCAGTTTTGGGTCCAGCGTTAAATGCTTCTCTATTTCATCATTCTTCTAGTCTGACGGTGGGCATTTCTTCTCGAAAGTAAATCTTATTTCAGCCACTATTTTTATCCTTTTTATGTATGAGACTTTTCACTAGTCCTTTTAAATTACATACGATTTGTATACCATATATTGCGGCCATTCCTATATTCCTTGATGCAGACATGTGACAGGATGGTATAGCACTAATAATGGTTTGCAATTTTATACATCTACCTAACCTAATATGGTTTGTTTGCAAATCTCTTCCGTACATGAAACCCATTTTTAAATTTTCATTTTAAGGTGGCGTTCGTAACCCTTTACTCCACTCCAGGGAACACTTTCTTAAAAATATATTTTCACCAACTGTACGGGTATAAATACAAAATATTTAAATAACCAAGCATGGACTCGGGGTTAGAACTTTAGAAGCCCTGTGAAACACGGGTGTAAATAAAAACATAGAATAACTTACAAAATAATACATGTTTCGTCGTACAGTCCAAACTTTTATATTTACCTTGCCATCATTATTCCAATTTGTTTCATGCCGTGATTCTGTACTTAATTCTGCTCTCTTTTGTAATGGGATGCCACTTGCCACTCACACAGAAAGACAAGTAGCGAAAGTGAAAAAGAACCCGCGGTGAAGTTGGATGGGAAAAGAGTTCAAGAACAATCGTATTATCATGGTAAACGTTGAGTCCTTTTCCTCTTGGTGGTCTTGAATGTTGCTTCTTGTTTAAATACAATATGAAGCATCGCATATAGTGCATTTGCACATGTACTTCACGAATTTTTGTTGTCTGGCAAATAAAAGCGGCAGAAAGTGACTCTGTGAATTTTGAAGACCTGCTCACGGCGTCAATTCCTGTAAAATGTTGGTACATGGTACATACATTTTAGAAACTGCGAATGGAAAATGGGATCTACAAAGAATGGCTGTGTCTACAATTTTACATGGTAAAGTACGTGCATACCCTTAAGCATGTGGTGAAATGAAAGAACTAGCAAAAGTTTTCTCATTCTTTCATTACCATTGTCATTGCCAGTAATGATGGTGGCGTATACGAAGTTCCCTAAAACGAAAAGCATGATACTTGGAGAAAATAAACAAAGTCGATCGACTCCCAGTTAACAAATGTAGCTTTGTTGGAATTTATGTTTCACTTATAATACATACCCACTCCGTTTTTCTTTTTCAGGTATTCCTTTCTGATCTAACGAAAATAATTCAAGAGAAAAAACAGACACGAGAAAATCGGAAGCAACCACTTCATGGCACGAATTTCATCTACATATCTGTTATAAACGAAAGCTTACTCAAAGCAGAGGAAATTACAACCATCTTTTTCCTCATGATGACATTTATTTATTGTTCAGCTTGTCATGTCCTTCTCTAGACTGAATCCAAGCTACACCTCTCATAATATCATTTTCAATTTTAAATGTATAAAAACATACGAATAAGGTTTAGAAGGAGTAAGCGCATAGCAAATTGATGAGCTGGGATCAAAAAAGGTTAGGTTGAGTTCCTCCCAAAGAGTTCCGCTAACGCGTCGCTTCTGGTTACTGCAACAATCGAGGTTTCCACATTAGTCTTTCTTCCTCCCTGTCTCAATATTAAATATACTCTTCGCTTACTTCGCATTATACCGTAATAATATTGAACGTATAGCTTCTAGGGTATTGTATACCTAACACAAGTTTAGAGTTCGTGGCACGTCCATGGTTATTATTATCTCTCTTTATCCTGTCTCTCAGAGTTTCCAGTAGTCACGCTGATTGTGTGCACTCATCATCAGAGAATTGGAGCCGAATATAAGCATAAGAAAATATTATGATTTTGGACTACAGTAGCATACTTCGTAGACCTGAATGTGCGGTTTTAATAGAGATGTCTGTCTACCTTTTGTGCTAAGATTTCTTTACTGTACCATAGGTTGTCACCGTTGATCAAAACTTTGCTTGTGTTCCAACACAATATCCTGATTTTCGTTATCTCTCATCGCCATTCACATCTTAGTCAGTTTTGTGTAGCACAAACGTTAGTTACGTACCAGTGGACAATGTGCGGATAACCACAGAATGGAGCCGCGAGAGTAGATATTCCTGAAAAGGATAACTATATAAAAACATTCTTTACATTTGGTTCTTCCTGGAAAGAAACTTTCCCTGGGAGGTGTGCACCCTAAAGATATCTTATAATCACGGAAACGTACATACAACCGGTGTTTTGCTATTGGTTCTTCCTTTGACAAGCATAATATCGGTATGAGAGAGACAAACATAAAATTTGTGACCTCATGCTCCCCCTCCTATCTGTCCCCTACTATTTTTCTGAGTAAATGGGAAATCCTGATGGGTAAAAAAACTAGTTTTCTGTGACTCTTACTCTTCTGTCATGATATAATATGGTATGGTATATTTCCAAAATAAATGTCATTCTATATCAAAGCTTATTACGCTCAAAGAGTCACGCTCAAGCACACAAATTCATGCCTGATGACGTCCCTGCAATATGCGTGTAATAATATTCCAAAAGTAATTCCAACTTTTGGGACCACAAACACACATGAGGCAACAAACCTCGCAGTGAAAATGTGTAGTTTTTAGCTCTAAGCTACTCCCATATTATATAGCTACAGCCACACGCAGTTATACAAGTTTGTAAGTTTTTCCTCTTGTTATATTACAATTCAAGTAGATTTATTCTCCCCAAGGACTGCTTCCAGATTTGTACCATTTGTCTCATTCTCTTTTGATTAGATTCTTTAGAACTGTTTGCTCTACTCCCTTCTTTGCGTGCTTCCTACCTACCTAAAGTCATTCGTCCAACAAAGTCAGCTTTCTTTCTCAGTTTAGCTTTTTACTTTAAAAAAATTTAAAACTCTGGAGAAAGAATGATACACTGGAATACCTAAAGGCAGAGCTGTTGGACCTGAGGTGTCGTTTGGCCACTCGAAAGCTTTTTGGCTGAAAATTTGTATACAGGTGAAGATTAATGCGAGGAATACGAATCCGTTG
>JAHZNA010003829.1:0-18761 GCA_027743935.1 Sinodicranocentrus sp. ZH6 | reverse complement strand
GTAATTGATTGACATATTCACATGCAATCCAATTTCCACTCTATACATGCTCGGTTGGACTAATCCCAAGGGTGACGAAATTTTTCTTCATTATGAGGTTTGATAACATCCAAAAAAACTTATCCCAGGGGGATGAGGTAGCCGTTTAGTTCCCCACCCATAAAGTGGCATGTGTAGAATCGACCTGAAAATGCGATTTCTGGACGTTTCATGAAAAACTACACCTTCAATATTTTGGGGGGATAGGGGATCATCGGTTACCCCCACCCCCATGGGGGTAACATTTTTGAACTCATGAGATGTAACTAAACTTATTCATGAAAAAATCATCCGCCAAAAGCAAAGTCCAACCGAGCAAATTCACATACGTACATACGTAAATACATACAGGTGTACAATATCGGCTTATGTATTAGATCCAACCGAGCACATTCACATATTCACGTACAGGCTCGGTTTATGTATTGATGATTGCCCCTTGAGTTTTTGTGTTGTGGTTGTGATATGTTTTATACTGTTTAAGCTAGAAAATCTGTCTATTTAGCTCTCATCGTCATCTTCCCGTCCACTTCTTAACATTCCACTAATAAGTCATGTAAAGTAAAAATATATAAAATGGCATGAATGGCAGGCTTGGTCCATGTGGACTATACTAGAGTTGCTATTATTACCAAAATAATCAGTATCCTCGAAATGCAAGTTATGTAGGATATGGGCAGGTTACGGGTTGAATTTCTTGTTTGTTTATATACATACACCTGTAAACAACTTTGTGAATTCGAAAAGGATATAGAGAAATTGTGCTTATTATGAGCTTGTTTTAAGTACATTGTACTATACTATATACGGAAATATTGTTGTGATGCATATCTCATGTGACCAAATCTTGTCACAGTGTGCCTTTTAACTATTTTATCCACTTTTGCTATCTTCAATTAAGTTTAATCTTGTTGCATTATATTGGGATACAACTCCGTTACAAATGGCTCCTTGAGTATTTTAAAAAAGAGAAACGCGACTGCTTGGGAATCCAAACTTCCTCATGGATGGAAAGGTATGAACAATAAATATATATGGTTAATTGTTCTTCAGGCATTGATAGATCTGGGTTATGTACAGTCATATTATTAGTAATCAAAATCCATGTTACTGGAATTTCAGAAAAACCCAAGCGAGACGCCAGCTAACCTAGATAGCTTTGTATAATTCAGGCACGGAACGGAGAAATCTTTCATTAAATTAGTTCCTATTGGTTAATTAGCTTAAACATTTTACTACTTAATGGCCATGGAAGGTGTTTCCAACAATGAATGTGGGTGTTCAGGCTTAGAAACACAGGACGAGGCTTCGGATCAAGATGATTCTGATGAATATCATCCTCTTATGAATTCAGTGGTGAGAAGCTCGTTGTATATGATTTTAACATGGTGTGCGTATGTGTGTAGGTATGTATTAAATGGCCAACTGTTTTCGATTACAGATACTCAGAAACATATTTCGATATTGTCCAGTTAAAGATCTGAAAAATTTACGATTAGTATGCAGTGTTTGGTACGAACTGGCTTCGCCTTATCTTCAGCTAAAATCTCAAGTTGTCCTTCAAGAAGAGCTGTTCCGAGAAGGAACATCTATAAAAACCTTTCTTGCATACATTGAAGATATAAACAGAGATGCAATGTTTTTCAGAAACTTCAAAATCACATTACTCACCGTTGACAAGTACAATGACACAACGATGAAGTTTTGGGAGAAAGTAGGGCCAAGTATGCACTCTTTGGAAATGAGTTGGTGCCGTTTCATGGGTGTACAATTGGTTCGCAATGTTATGTTCAAATGGACACCAAATCTAAGAAATCTCTGTCTTCGTGACAGCACCTTTTACAAAGACATCGAAGGTTCCTACATAATAGAAAGTGAAATCGCTGAAACAGATTGTTGTGCATCTGCTAATCGCAACATGACATCTTTGGAATTTTATGGTGGGGAATCGAGGGTTGGACCACCATTAACTTGGTTTGAAGTCATTTCAGCTTACCCAAATCTGAAGGTTGGTATACATTTTTAGAGCATGGTGGAATGCGGTTGATTAAAAGTTTCTGAATAAGTTTTCCCCGGTTTTTCAGCAATTGCTTCTGAACAATTTGAATCAAAATGGAGTAAATGACATTTTATCTGAAATGGGCAGCATTCGAAAACAAGACGCTTCAAAACTGAAGATCGAGAAGTTAAACATTTTTAATGGGTATGATTACATGCATTTTGATGCTTGTTAAGATTACAAGATAACACATTTTCGATACATAAAATGGTTGTTCAAAATGTGCCTCTACTGGGAGCTTAATTGATTAACTCAGCTTCTGAAGTAATCAAGGTGGCGGACATAAATGCGAATATTTCATTGCTTTTTTTGTTTTGATAATTCTGCTCACTGTGTTTAAGGATGAGGCGTTTGATAATTGAATAGGTAATGAAATTCCTAATTGAAACTTATTGGCTCCCTGTGCGATACGATGCGTAACGAGATACATTTGTAACTGCTTTCTTTATAAAAGACGTTGATATTTATGTGCAAGAACGACCTTTATTAATAGAGCTTGCAAATGGAAGTAAAATTGAACGTTGCGATGTGATAATTAAACAGATGCAATCCAGCCGCATGCATGCCATCTGCTATAAAAACATACTCCCTGCTGTACTATTATCTATAATCGTAGTTGTCACTATATAGTTGTAGCATTTAAATTAAAATTTAACTAAATGCGGTTCATATTTTACCAATTTTAGAGATTTCGCATTTGGACAACTTACCGGATCAGTTGCACAACTGCTCATCGATCTCAAACTACCTATCACATACTTAAACCTGGACGTGGGCATGAACACTAATGACCTTATTATGGCCAGCATTTTAAAGACATATAGCAATACGCTTCGCCATTTGACAATGTACAGAGGACCATTCGCTATACCGTTTAGCATGTTCCCCTTCGACATAACGTTTCCTGAGCTTATCACGCTGGAGCTAGCTGAATCCATTTGTAGCGATTTTAATTTTGTGCTATTCACTCCAAAGTTACTTACTCTCTCTGTTTGCGAATCTCCAGATTCAGAACCTCCGATTTTACCCACAGATATGATAATGAATACTAATGAGCCAATCTTCAGAACTTCTCTGCCAGTACACCTTCGAAAACTTCGCTTAGATTATGATTGCAGTTTAGGGGATGTTCGGAAGCTAGTGAGGTGGTTTCCAGAAATTAAATCTTTAAGAATGTACCTGGATAACGTTTCATTCCGCCTCATTTGTGGAGAATGGAAAGACCTGGAAGAGTTGGAAATTTTAGGAGATAAAGTTACAGATGAAGGAATCACCGGGCTTTCACTTACTTCAATGGATTCACAGTTTGTCCTTACCAGAAATGCTCTCTCTATCAGTAATTTAAAATGTAAGCATTGTGTAATCATTTTGTCCTGGGTTTATGAAGGTTTGGGTAATTGTTTGTCATTTGTTGTTTATATGGTCTTTAGCTTTACGAGTGTTCATTATGAAAAATTATGGTATGTCTACATCACTATCGAATATGTCAGTGCACCAGGGATTTCTTCTTACGCACCGTTTAAATCATTTGGAACTTTGCTCGCGATTTGTAAGCAAATATATTTGATTTTAAAGAGATACATAAATGAGGAACACATCTCTACAATGATTCATTCGTGTTTAGATAACGGAAGATGGATGGGATGCACTGCAAAGTCTTGCCGTTCTGAAACCGTCGGACGGATCATGGGAGAACCGATATAACAGTTTAAGTAAAGGAAAATGATGTGCAGATGGAATTCAACTGCATATTTTGGTTGTGAAACTTGCGCGCAACCTGAAGTGTTTAACTCGCTTTGTTGCTGTTACTGGCTGTACTTTTGTGCGTCACAATTTATGACATGACATTTACGAAGTACCTTAGTTATTTTAAGCTCGTAAAGCTCGTTTTTATAAGCTCATGTGTCGCAGTCTTCAGTGTAATATTACAGAGCCATTATTTTGTATTAAAATATTATTATTTGTTGCGATCAAAACTTTCACCATTTATTATTATTGATTAATAGGGGTTTTATTGAAAATTTTATATACTCCTATAAATACATAGGTTCGTCCATTGGTTCTGGCTCATAGGTATGCAATACGTCGTGTCCAACGACAGTTAATTGAACATTCGATAATGCCTTAACAGCCCAGTCAGTTAACTATACAGCCAAAAATTAAATTTTCATAATTTTATCAAATCGTTGCGTTAAAATGATGAATGTCAAGTCATCATTCACATAAAACTCACTTTGCAACCTCGCAGCATAACATGTTCCAGTTTACGCAAATGCATTATTCCATGTTTAATGGAAAAATCGCTAACTTTTCCCCAAAACCCATCAATCTCAAGTCTCCTTAAGCCTTAAGTAATAAGAAAATATATTTACATCGAAGTACGATCCGTTACGGAATATCATCATGACTTTTGCTAGTAAAGCTTTAATATACCTTTTAAAGCAGTTATTCCAACGTTAACATTGTAACTGGGTTGATCTTCATTGTCAATATCCTCTTCGCCAGTCACTAAACCTGTTACCCCATCATCAGTTATCCTAGAATATTCAGCAATCGTTAGCTCCTCTAGCTGCGTGGCATTTTGGAAGACACATTCCAGGCAAACATCATTTGCACTCAGGGACAATTTTGTTAACAAGCTAAACTTCACGAGAATGTTAGTTAGCGATTCCTGATTTAGGAAAAGCATAGGTATTGCTGGAAGTGAGAGACATTTTAGACTGGTGTGGGGCTGTAGCTCTCCAGTAAAACAACGCCATTCATCAGGGGGATGCATAATCGGTGCAAAAAGTCCCCTCCTTTCAATAATTAGTGTTTCTAACTTTGGTGTTAAATTAACAAATCCCAAGTTCCACGCTCCTAATATTCCCCAGCACTGCAGTCTCAAAACTTTTAGAGTTGGCATTAGAGGAAGGTTGATATATTGCTCGTGACTAATTGGCTTCGTGCAGCAAGTTAGTTTGGCATCTTCTAATGTTGGAGCTAGTTGTTTAAGAAGCTGTTCATACTCGCTGAAGTTTTGGAGTACGGATCTCTGTGCAACGTGCACAGTTCGTAAGTTCAGCTTTGCTTGCTCAAGGTTTAAAATATGGGACCCATTAAAAGTCTGCACAAAGTTGAGTCTTAGATGACGAACTTTCTTTAACTTCAAATCAGAAAATGCTGACGTGAGCATATCTAAGAAGTCGATGGAGCAGCAATTGACAGTGATATTACTGACGTTTGGCATTGCTGAGAGAAAATTGTAAAGAAATTCTTGTGTGCATTCTAGCTTCCCATACATTACCAATGTCGTCAAGTAATTAAGAGGAGGAAGGAATTTCCACGGCCGGGGAAACAAAGGGTAAAGGGATGCTATCCTTGGTAATAAGCTAATTTCAAGGGATTTCAGACGCAGTGGTGTCAGCAGGATTTGACAAAATAGCGCTACATTTAGCCTCTCTGATACGGAGTCCCATGCGTAAAATTTAAGGGATTCAATAAAAGCTCCAAAAGGGATGATATATTCTTCACATACGTGCCATGGGCAGACATTTCTGTAGCAATCAGATTCTCCGTATGGAGAAAGGGTAAGGGCAACGTTCACAGGAAGAAATATAGATCCTTGTTCAATGAACTTGACAATAGTTAGATAAGTTTCAGGGTACATGTTGAAAAAATTTACGAGGGAGCATTGACTGAATCTTGCGGAAGATGTGGTTAGCCATTGTTTGCAAACTAGCCGGGCAATTTTTAAGGTTTCAAAGTCACAATTGTCGAAAAGAACTTCGAGTACCTAACAAAGTTCCGAAAATCACGTTTAACATAAATTTAGATTAAAAATCATGTAATTAATCACTTAATTTAATGGGATTACCGGTGGAAGCGTTAATGGATGTGGAACATGTTTAGATTGACTCATTTTTTAAAAGAAATTCTTGTTGGAAAATGCGTTGGCATTAAATTCGCACCCGTTATTGGAAGATAAAGCTGAAGAATTAATCGAATGTTTTAGGAACAAATCTTCTTATATATCTATAATATAGTGAAACTCTGATGGTATTATGTTCTCAGAGAGTGATCGAAAGGAAGTAATCTGTCCTTTAGATTTCTAACCGCCTCGCCTAATCATCGCCTCCAAATTTATTTTTAGGACTTGCGTGCATGTATGCAAAATGCAACGCAACCATGACGAATGAATACTGCTAGAATTACACGGAACGTCCAATAGGGTTGTAATGTCATACTGCCATAGATATAAAAACTAAAGATATATCATGCCCATGTTAGCCCCTCTCTCTGAAATGTGTGATGGGAAGTTTCTTCCACAAAGCTGAAATAGTATCCACGACTACTTTTGAATGTAAATGGAAGGGATAAAAATTAATGAACAATTTCATGCGACAAGCGGCTTCGTAACAAGCTTCAATTAAAACCCCAAATCTGAAATCGTTGCTCCCTCAAAATATATATCAACTCACTGCATACTGCGAAATTTATTATCTATGCCCAAACCAAACAACCCCATGGTTTGCAGAAATCTTACTCTATATTTTTAGTCATTCATACGCTTATTTCACAAGATGAATAAAAAAAAATCTGCGTAGCTGAAAACTACAACATTATTATGATCGACATAGATTTTTGTATATCTTTATGGTTTTCAGCTTCCCGTAAGGCATACTAATAGTAATAGCTCATTTACGAACCAACCGAAGTCATAATTATTAATAGGTAGGGCTAATCTTTTTTTTTATCACAGTACAAGTAGGTATACCGACACATAATTGCACATAATAGCAAAAAACTTAAACATTTCATTATTCACAACCAACACCTACTACCCACCCGGAAGATTATATATATATAAACGTGTTTAAATATTAGATATGTATATTAACTATGCGGTAGCAGGGACATTACTGACAGTAGCTCGGTCTTTCATTAAAATAGGTACATCAATATGCTGAAGATCAATGAATGACTTTACGAGACATATCTCGTATATACTGTAAATTTTCAGGACTTCAAACATTGCATCAAACCCGTAGTAATTGTGAGTTGACAGTTTGTAAATTGTGACGATGATGAGGAATGTGAGGAAGACCAATCGGACGCAAAACCATCTTCTGCACTTTGTCATATTTCCCTAGAAGAAAGCAAACCAATTTGAATTGAAACTTTAAAATAGAGTAATGTCATGCAATAGATTTAATTATTTTTGTAGACATAAGCCAGTACCTCTTTTGCTCCTGTCCATAGCCAGTAAAACAAAGAAATGGTGCTGCCGAAACAGATAAGAAATCCTAATCCAGCTAAATAGAGGCGGAAGTCTTGTTCCTCTAAAGAGAAATGACATTTTTTCCAGTAGAAAATTAATGAAAGTTTAAAAATTAATTATTGAAAACTACCTTGGGGAGCGTTTTTAGGATCTTCTTGGGGCCTATACAGACTCGGGACTGTTCCATTATTTTTGGTGAGATTTGGAACTGATGGAACACGATACTGGTAGTATTCTTCAGGCAGCAAATCAGGAAAAAAGAAGCACATGACAATCATTGCCACTTGAATGTTGTCAAAAAACTAAAAACGATGAAAATAATGCTTAAAGTTGAATAATTTTTATCGTGAGTACTTCATACCTATATAAAATATCGGTTTTTCGAACTGAGAAACGAAAGCATACGAAGTTCCCTGTTTTACAGGTCAACAACAATCCATGACAAATCCAATTTTTCTTGCTGGCAATTGTTACTTGCTCAGCTTCGCGGATTGAATAGTATGCATTTCGAGTACTTTACCGTTTTCACGCTACAAATTACGGTATATCTAAATGACAAATTCTCTTACCAAATCCAAAATGGCACATGATTTAAGTGCATCTTGCAAAGGCCTACCACAACAGTAAGTTCTCATCTTTGCTCCGAATTGATTGATTGATTGATTGATTGCCAAATTTATTTACGTGACGAAGAACATAACATGAGTACATGAATTGAAGCGACGCTTTCTTGAAGAGTGAATTACAGCATTTGTGCTGCTCCCAAGTTTATCCAGAATTTAAAACTTAAAGGCTAACAAAATAAATTTGTTTTGAAGTCCTGGCCAACTTAATCAACAATTCGACAGCAGCTGCTACTTGTGAGCTAAATAGTTTAATCTTATTCACAATATTTGGCAGTAATACTAAATACTGTGTCTGGTCTAACTCTAACCACACACCGACCAAAATGAACTTGTATGCATTTACTGTCATAAATGAAGTCAAGTATGTAATGCATGCATCTAAGTACTCCTATTTAGTTTTCTGTAAAATTTCATTGCAGTTTGAAAAAGTGCCCCTTACCACATTGCACTATACACTGTCTTATTACTGTATAAAACTAGCTCAAATGATGAGGTTAAGACAATGCTATATTTTTGGTACGGATAATGATAATGATAGTATAATGGTCGTATGAGAATACATAGATGAAAAGTCCTGCGAATGCAAGCAAAACAAGAAGGAATCTGTTGAACATGCTTTAGTTATTTCCTTGATACAAGGTGCAGTTCTACTTCAAATACATGAAACTGCATACACATTTCTTCATCAGTACATTTACTTAGTAAACAGGATTACATTGCAATCTGCTCGACGACATGCACGGTAACGACGAACTCTCTTGTGCATAAGATTGGTGCAGTAACATGATTGGCCATATTTAGAATCAACTTCACCTGTAAGCACATACCTGCACAGTAGCGATCACTGCCGTGATCACAATCATTTGTAAAGTAGGATTGTATCAACAAAAGTATGTTTTGTTGAGCAGTAGTAGTAAATGAAATGAGCAACGAATCATTTTCCAAACGAAAGCTAGGGATTGTAAACACATTTGTAAAATTGAAGCTGAAAATTAAATGGGCCCAGCTTTAGGCTGTTGGTTTTTAGTTTACTTCCTAGCCAAAGTATAATGTTCCCCTTGTAGGTTGGCACGTTGGTTTTACACGTCTGAAAACCACATCACGCATTCACAAGTTTAACTATACGTGAAGCATGATGCGTTTTGTTGTTAGTCGAGGCTTGAAATTGTTTTCTGTGTGAAGGCAGCCGAGGCTTAGATATCAATACTACCCAAATGCTTTATGAGGCTTTGAAAATTAAGAATTAGGTGAGCATCGTAAAAGTAATGAGTTTTCAGTAAGCTTACCAGAGATAAGAGACAAGAATGTATTATTTATCTACTTTCACATATATTCTGCTTTAGACCATAAGGTTAATCCTGGTAGTTAACCTAAAAAGTAATTAGACAAATTTTAGCATGTAAAGGCGGGTAAACTGCTTGGATTTTGATTTGCGTGCGATGTAAAGTGCGTACGGACGGATGCAACTTCAGATAATGTTGTAAATCTCATTCATATGGTTTATTGACTCCTTCATGAGCAAAAGGTACAACCGAGGCGTCCCTAACCCTAGCATCTCACAAGCTTGATGCTGAGAGATGAGAAAGTTCTTTAGAACTGTTCAACACTTTAAATCGGATAAAAGGAAATCCGAAAGCTAAAAGTGAATTTAACCTAGGTAGACAAATACCTTACAATAATTATAAAGCAAAATTCAAGTTTGAGGTAAAAGAAATATATTTGTAAATTTTAAGTTCCAAGGACAAGCATTTTTGCAAGTATAACGTTTGAAATAAACAGTCAAATCCTAATAAATCCCATAATTGTGGTTTGTATTTTCATCACCACGTCAGCTATGACTTCTGACTATGCTGACTGATACGGATTACATAGCAGCGTGCGTCTTGCGTATTTTAATTTTCAAATATTTAACGATTCCATCAAAATGTCAATAGTTGAACTAATGAACTTATGCATGCATAATATATTGATTGCGTAATAAATTGAGGCTTTGGTCGAAGGAATGCATGAATCCCTATGTAAAAAT
Source organism: Sinodicranocentrus sp. ZH6 (assembly GCA_027743935.1). NCBI lineage: Eukaryota > Metazoa > Arthropoda > Collembola > Entomobryomorpha > Entomobryidae > Sinodicranocentrus > Sinodicranocentrus sp. ZH6. The sequence goes on along the minus strand of JAHZNA010003829.1, from coordinate 8,751 downwards.
CCCTATGTATGCATATGCAAATTAATGAAGTAGGTCCTTTAATGAGGTTGAAAGTAAGCTGAAAACATTATTTTCTCAACCTTTTCGATTCCTTCAAAGCGCCTAACGCATATAATTATAGTGTAGGTGAAGGTGACAACAGAAAAGTTGATGCTTATGATGCACAACAGTTGCTCTTTGTGCATACGAGTCGACACTCTCCGTAAGTATTCATTCTTTGTTCAGCATGGCGTATCATCTTCATCTTCATCTCACTGTTTACCATAGTAAATGAATGAACAATTCTTCTCTAATTGACAGTCGCAGTTGGTTCGATAGATCTCCAAGTACTATGGGTCGTGCCTGCAAGGCTTATTAAAATTGCTCAATCTTACACCAAAATGACATTTAATTTCAGTATAATTGACTCTAGAGCTACAATTCGTGGTTTAATCAAGATTACGCAACAGGTGATTTATTACAGTACAGTACACATCTTCAAAAACATACAAAATATTTACACTACATTGTACAGTGCCAGTAGCCGTACTATGGGCATTGACTTCTATAATACCTACTTGATTATCCCTTAATCTTACTTTTGGGACTTCTAACATTCAGAGTTTCTTAAAAACAAAACGTCTAAACATTAGCTGAATATATAATGCACAACCCCACTCTTACATTAAAAGAATAATATACCCGATTTGAAAAGATCGAAAGGGAAACCTTAAAGCACCAAACGAACTCATTCATTCTTTTCAACAGCACACCAACAAACAGTACAAAAGCTGATGCATCCGAAACAAAAACGAACGTGTGAAATTAGTATAAAAAGATGACCACTTTCAACTTTCCCGTTTGCAAAACAAATGCAAATCTTCATAATGTGAATACTTAATTAATTAAGTAGTATATAATTAAGTATTTTGAGATTATTACACAGCTAGATGCAGCTTTAACGAAAAGAGCATTAAGAAATCTCTGAGTGGACTAGATTGACAGAGGTATGCAAAATGTCATGGATGATTTGTTTACTCAAGCCTTTGGCATCTTTCTTGAGATCGCACATGAAGCTCCTCACAAATATAAGTTCAATCACTCGGTAGAATTTGACAGGATCGAAAAGAGCGTCATATGGCGAGTAGTCCATAACAGCTAGCCGATATATTGCGTACGAGCAACTGATTATGAGAAGGAAAAGGCGAATGTAAAACCACCTGTGGCACAGTGCGTAACTCCTCTGCAATAATCCAATCAAGATAATCCAAAATTCATAAGTAATCAGCGATTACGAAAGGGTAATTAATTAATTAGACGGATTTTTTCACAAGCACTTGTTTTTATAATATACCTCTGATGAAGCTTCTCGTAAGGTTATGAAAAGTACGACTTCCATTGCCAAGTAAATTACACACAGCACACCAATGACGGCCAGGAAAATGATCCATTCTACCAAATAACCAGATATACATACTTTGTTATGCAAATTTGTACGATAAAATGAGCAAATTAAATGAGTAAAATATTTTGTAATTCATAAAGTCGCTTGCAACACCGGTTTGGTAAAAGACAACTCAAACCTGTAAATTTAAGATCATCCGGGGTCGCATAAGTTCCAGGGTCATGGAACACTTCCTCAACTGTATTGTAAAGACCCGGCATGGCAAACAATATAACATGCGTAATCACAGCTATCGTTCCCACCACCTTCAAAACGCAAATAATGTATTTAGTATTGCCTTTAAATTTAGATAATTCACGTTCCGCAATATACATGCGAAATTCTTACAATATCGATAAAAGCAATTAGGAGTAACCCTCCTTCCCACGTCGGTCCACCACAAATCCTCGTCATGTTTTAAACTTCTCCAAATATTTTCCGATAAGAAGGACGGGAAGAAAACACTTTGCACTGCACTTGTTTGACACAGTTTCAATCTCTAATATCCAAATATTTATACCATTAAAAATCCTTTAATGAGAAAGACAATTTTTGATTTCGCATTCCATTTCATCGAAGAACAACGGTCTGGCCCAGTAACTCGGCCTCCACAGATCAACTCATACTGACACAGTGACAATATCCCATAAGCCACAAACCTGCAAGCACAAACATTCAAGCTCAAGCCCTACGGGCCTTTTAATTCTTTGTACAGCAGATATGCATGTGATGGGGATGCGAATGAATGCAAATGAGCTTGCAATGAAAGGCTTATATCACGACACGGCAAAAAAACTGCTTGCACGAGGTTACTTTCAGCACACTGGACGGGTCACATTGAAGCACCGTTGTTTTTTGATTGTGTGCGCATCAGCCGGGTACCCATCAACTACTAGTTATTGTGATCACAGCGTTGTCGTATATTATTTCAGTAAGTCCTTTACAGCCTACTGGTTAACAAGAAGAAAGGGTCCAAGAAGGATTTAATATATTTATCGTGTTGACGTCGAATAATCTACTGAAAACATGGATATGAATGTTGATTGTTGTTCTCAGTTGAATCCTAGAATGTAATGTACACATTCACTGCTTACCTGCAAACATTTTCTCAAGCTGGTTAGTTGTATCGTATTGAATCATCTATTCTTACAACAACTAACTCCTCCAAACCAACCACTGCCTGTCACATTCAGCAGAGAGTAAGCGAGGAAAACCTTAGTTAAGGACGTGTATGTATTTTAAAGATTCCTATTATTGACTTCTCGCATATTACCTAAGCATTATGTGCTAGTGTCCCAACTGATGCTTTGCCCTGCCGCTGTAGAGACAACCGGTTTGGCCACTTAAATGCAACACCATTGCCAAATCTTTTTAGGGAAGGAAGTGTTTATACGATCATTTTGACAGCAGCATTCTTCAGTAACTTATATACAGTGTACAGCTAGAATGTATACACAACATACAAACAAAGACCAACGTTATTTTTTACCTATAGTCGAGTCACCTTTATAGCCTTTGATATGCCACTTGACAAGCATAAAGCCCACACACACTTATACCCTGCAAAAAAATCCCTATTCAGACAAATGATGCAAATCCCAAAAGACATTCCTGGCGATTGTAACACAAATCATTCTCATCTCATCCCTATTTGCAAGTCAGCATGTGCCCTTATTTCGTGGATAACTCAACTATATACATGTTCAAGGGGTTTGTGTACATTTAATCTTAAATATCAATCCATCCAAAAAAATGCGAACAGTTTGTCCGTCGTCGTCTGCCTGCATTCTCCCCAGGTAAATACAATAAGAATAAGAGTTCAAATAAGATGTAATATATAGTAGTTCTCCTCTATCCCATCTTAACCATATCAAATGGTAGCGAACTTAAGGAGATGCTAAAAGGAATCGATTGCCATTACAGGGGTTCGTCGCACGGAGCCTCGCGCATCAATTGCATTTTTGCATCATTAGAGGTGTACAGCAGATTTTACCTTTTGCACAATTCTGTAATAAAACAGGACGATCGATTCAAGTATTTCTAGTGTTTTCTTAGACCAGATAAGTAATATAACTTATAAGGTAAAAAAAATCGTGTTCGGTTGCAGTTGCTATTGCATCATATGCGGACGAACAGTAATGAAAGGATGAGTAATGATGACACTTTAATTGTTGGAAATATTTCAGAACCAGGCAACTAGGACTCGTGAGTTTTTATATGCACACATGATTTTTAACTGTATATGTTCTTTGAAAACACATTACATGCATAATATATGAGGGTGCAGTAGTTTTTGAACGAGTTAAGTTAATATATTTTCATTTGTCTGTTCTTTGAAAAGCAATTTGAAGTTCAGTTTTGAAAGTGCATAAAAAGCAATAATCCTCGAAGTGAATCATACGCGATAGTCGAGATACGTATAGCTATCTACTCATTCTACTCTCAATATTGAATGAAAACGAAATCCCTTACCTATCCCATCTAACGTATATAATTATGTTTAACCACGTTTACGATTATTTAATCGATCACAGCACCGCTTCACGACCTGTATTTTGCATTTGAAGTTGCAATCTGGCCGCATTGTGTTGATGACTCGTTGATTAGATTATGTTTCTTACCCAACTCTTAAGATGTAATCAATAACCAAATATTAGCAGTAAAATCTTACTCTCCGCCATCCGTGTGCATATGTTAGTACGGACAAATAATGTATGCATTGTCCTCATTTCGGTACACACTCTTTCTCTGAAAGGTTATGTGCTTTATTATTTGAGGTGGAATAAAATCAAATGTCCGTCGACCAAGTACAGTGAAGTGGTAAATGTGCCACACAGGAAATCAAATACGTTAGGCGCAGTAAAAATGACATAACTATTGCACCTTCTTTAATATCTGCATGACATGCCAAATATGCAAATCTTTTGGCTTTACCTATACAATACACAACAAGTAAATGAAAACCATTGGTGGAGTAATTGGGTGTATTTACACTTTCTTGATTCGTAAAGCATATTAAGTCATTAAGATCATTATGATAATGTTGAATCAGAATAGTCTGAAAGCCTTATTAGTGCGAATTATGTATATCACGAGTCAAGAAGAAGTTTAATTTGGTAAATAAATGGAATCAAATAAGGGACTTATGGTTTTTTGGATGAATGTAACGCAGTGGCGCACATTGCATACTTCCTCACGGTGTAATGTGCAATGACCCGATGTCACATTTATGGCACATAAACATGTGACAACTTTCCTTTCTTCATCAATATGACAGATTCTGTCGCATGAACTTTTTACACGTAATGCACATGTGTAGAGTGTCGTCATCGTCATCGTCATCTAGATTATATTTTTGAAACTTTAGACTTCTCTTCAATTGAACGGAAGTGAGGGCAAAGCTTTTATTTTAGTGATTGTATGGGACTGCAGAATTCGCAGATGAATTTTGAAGACTTTGAGCGTGTCAATTCAGCCACCTGGCTGATAATATTGGATTGAACAATTTTGTAATGAGAAATGAAATCATATCTGCATAAGAAACGATTCTTCTTTGCATGTAATTGAAAATAAGTGATCGATACGATACTAATAAGGCGTCAGGCATATAATAATAAAAATGCTATAGGAATGCATATTGCCACTTGCTTACAGAAAAAGATCACTGCAGTGATTGAATAACAATTGCTCTAGTGATTACCACTCTGCGTCTGAAAGTACACCTTTCTTTGTGTCATAAAGTTTGATTATCAAGTAATAACGTTGATTACAAAGATATGCTTGTTTGGTTGTTGCAGTTGTGAAGTAATGAGGAATGTAAATGTCTTACTTCCTGTCAACAGATAAAATAATTTTCTTTGATGTCTGTGTGCATATGATTGATATGTTTTGATTTAGATCTTTTTGCATCTGTTCCAATGATCATAAAATTATCTAAACATTGCACGTAAATACATGCATATCATTTTCTAGAAACCGGTAACGAGATCAAGCTTAAAACAAACACATACATATTTCTCAAACAAAGGAAGTACATGAATTGAATAGTGCCCGTGGACAGGTTGCACAACTTAAATTTAACATTATTTATTAGATTTGAGCTATTTCGCGTTTAACATCTATTAGCTGCGAGGATTGCACAAGAAAGATAACGATCAACAAGTTTTTTTTATCTGTGTACTGAATCTATGTAATTGATGAGGACATATCAACTTTTTAAAAGAATGATCATAAAATCACAAAATTTAGCCACAGAGTGACAGAGACAGAGTGCTTGTATAAGTTATTCTATGGACAAAAAAAATTAAATGATCTTATGAGAAACCGTTGACAATGATTACAAATATATTTGATGACACGTCGAACCTCCTATTGAAAGGTATTATTATAGTTTGATATCTAACAATGAACTATAAAATTAAATGAATACAATATTCACTAAACCTTTGTAATATTTTTGCATTTTAGGATTGAATACGGACAACTGCGTGCAGTGGAAATGTGAACCTAAATTCTTAATGGATTCAGATCCAATCAAACGCATGTTTTTTTTGAAATATGTAACATCATCATCAATAATCAACTTGGGCATTACGATTATCTCTACCAGGGATCATATTGAAACTGAAACATTTAAGCTAGAAGGTTTCTTGAAGTTTCGTGAATGGCTTGAGGTGGCACGTTACTTAGCTTCTGTCTGCTGATCTCACGGCTTGTTTAACAAGTGACTAACGCTGAGCAACGTCTGCGCTTGGTATGTTGTTAGCCCAATATTTGTGCCTTGATTCATTCACGTGCCGTAATAACGCGTTTTCCGACCAACTCATAAACTTCAATATGCCAAGCCACAGCCACAGACAGTAAGTTAACTACCTACCTTCTTTATGTGAAGTTTATCGCTTGAGTACGCTTCTTTCAGTTATTACACGACAATTCACATGGGTTTTCTCGGTTGGAGTACTAATATTGGTCATTTGCAATTAAAGTGGGCAGGTTTATTTTCGTTTTTAAGAAAAAATCTCTACGTACATAACCTACATTAGAGATTTGGACGTATTCATACATATATTTTGGTTGATGTGTGATGATGTGCTACAAGTATGCTGCTTGTCATTTTTAATCAACAACCAAAAAAATCTTCTACATACATTCTCTCCTGTCCAAAATGTAAAGCGGAGAGGATTTGTTGAGGGATATGTCCTCTTGCCTCCAACATCACCTATACGTCAGCATATTTTAAGTGCAGTTTTATAATGACAAGTCGAGCGTAAATCATGGTGGGCTAATGAAAAAAAGTGAAATTAATCACGCCAGAAATACTCGAAGCCACTATGAATCCATTCATCTAGTAAATCAGCAAACTCCACTGTATTCATTCTATTCATAGTAGCAACTTTCCAATCTCGGTTTTTTGTAGGAATAAACTTCTTTCAAGACCAATAAAACGAGAAACAGGGATATAATGGAATGAAAGTAAAAATACTCAGTACAACAAATTGAGATGCGTGCGTACGCGTGCAGTTTATGGTTAGTTTAGTAGAGAAATTTTTTTTTATAAACATACATAAACTACATACTAGCATTTACATACAACTCACACATTTATAATGATGTATAGAAATACATCTGTCTCTTGTTTATCTTCGATTTCTCGTAAAAACAAGCATATCATTTCAATCGATACTGCACGAACGCTGGTTCTAGCTGCAAGCAACATACTTGATTCATCAAAGACTCCATTGTGAGCTACGATCAAAATCTCAATCATGTTGTAAGTTAACAAAGAGATGTGAAGATATAATCCCAGCCAGCAATCGCAAATGTTTTCCTACGGAACAGAAGAAAAAGGATGTCAGCTAGTTACTTAAAATAAACACAGAAATGGGTCCGCCATCGTGGCGAAGGTATTCTTTTCATTTTAATGAGATGTCATTTTCCCCTCCCCATAGCGTATGTGCCGTTGCGGATTGAGGAGCTGACTTTGTAGATTACTTTTCTCAATATTACTTTTTATGCTAATGACGACGAAAGCGTCAAGAAAATATGACAATGAATGCTTGTTTGTCAGCTTATCAATATTCTGCATGCATTCATTCATAAGTTTACATGGGTGGTAGACATACCTTTTGCGTAGCTCTGCGGAGAATACTGTACAGGCAAACGTCAACGAGACTCAGAAAAAGTTGGATGGATAGGATAACGCCAATGGTCAGACATCCTTAAAATTTGTGATCACATTCCAAGTCAGTTTTTCTTCATAGTATTTAAAACTCAGCATGAGGCATAAAATTACGGATGCTATGAGAATAAATGCTACTTTCACGCAGTGATTACTTACGACGAAATTCTTGATGTGAGGAAAAAAACAAGGGATTTGATTTACAGTATGATTCTAAACCGGGTTTTTCTCCTATTTCCTGTCGTTTTTCTCCATTTTCACAATCTGATATATCTGATTGTTTAGTACCATAGAGTATACTGTTTGGAAACTGTGATATATTGTATATTCCCCAAGAGATTTGAAGAACGGTAATACTCTGTAAAATTATAGAACCCTTTCAACATTGTTTCAAAAACAAATTGTTCAGAATTACAATTAACTTTTGGCCTTTCACTTTTGCTGTCCCATTACTAAAGAAATTAATAGAGCATGAAAAATACATAAAGATACTCACCAATCCTAAAGTTGAACAGCGATTTAATGAGATTTTTCTTGAAAATTGTGATTTCCGTTTTAAACTGTACATTATAATATTGAGAGAGTTGATCGAAGATCATTGTCAAGTAGCTCTGGGAAGCCGCTAAACAATGACCTTCAAGTCAAGAGTTAAAGAATGACATTCCGCTGTGGTTGTGGTTCCGTCCACTAGAATGGTATCGAAAAGCAGATCATTTTTTATATTATGAGGCGAGGCGTACTGATTTTCTGTTTTTTACGTATGTTGCACGGATTAATGATTATCGGATATCACATTCAACATTTCCATTTAACTGTTTGCACTATAGAGATACTGCGTCATTTTTATAAACACGGCTTGACTTATAGCTAGCACACATATTTTTTGCTGAGCTCAAGCTCATATTTGCACAATTTGATTGATTAAATGACATCTAATCTCCCAACACACGTACAAAGTTTACCATACTCTAAGCTAACGTACAAAAGTAAACAGTAAAGTTGTCTTGTACGAGAAGGATTTATAACTTTATTACAGCAAGTAAAATAAATTTATTACTTAATTCTATTTAATACAGAATATGAGCAGATAAGACAAATTAAATCTCAAAACTCAGTTTGCAAATCTAATTTTTCAGATAAATGATGATGT
>JAHZNA010003828.1:0-30611 GCA_027743935.1 Sinodicranocentrus sp. ZH6 | reverse complement strand
CGTTAATTCTTTCAAACAAGCGAAGCACAGCAATTAAGTAATGATGGGGATTGATCATGAAACCATGTGGGTAAACAATTATTTCTGGTACCATGTGAATACTGGGCATGAACTGGTACAAAACTAACTTTTAAAAATAACACTAGCCTTTCCCCAGTGTTTAGACACTGGGGATACTCACTAGTAATATATAAAATGGACGACAACGCATTAGAAATATTTAGGGCTCGCCTGCTGCCTTGAACATCAGAACAGAAGTTTTACATGGCCATCATCATCACCTGCAGTTGTAAAAGACGTAATGGAATATAAATCCTTTTACTCCTTTTATTTACTCGCCAATCTCATCATTCATTACGATGGAAAACGTAGTGTATGTACGTACATGTAATTAGTCTTTTTTCTGCCTACCATTATATTTACCTTAGCTCTTCTCGTGGGTACTTGGATGACTGTGATTTGATTCTATTGTGTCGTTTCTTGATACAAATACAATACATGACACAACGCTGCATACTGCAGATGAAACTAATAGCGTAGGGTCAGTAGGGTGCTTATTTTTTACTTTTCATGATGCATGGTCCTTCACTGAAAAATGGACACATGCAATACACATCGCAAGTGCAACGCAATGCGACAGGATTGTGTAACGACTTTTTATTACGCATATTTTTATTGTTGCTCTGCCAGTCTATCTATGTATATGCTTGCATGTTTTATATACAATACTTATGTTGCGAGATAATTATATCTTTAACTACAATAGAGTTACTAGTGTCTTGCTGCTTCAGCTTCAACGATGACTTTCCTATATTATGAGGTTTGCTTTGTTTGAAACGTTGTTGCGCAGGGAGAAATACCACAAGCAAGTGTATATCTGCATAATATCTGTATGCTTTACAGTGGGCACTGTTCAAAATACAGAGAGAAAAAACCTCTTCCTTCTTATTGAATAGGTTAAATGTGCAGTAGAAACTAAAAATTCCTTCCTTTGTGAAATACTAGTGAGAATTTTTTTACCTAAATAGGCATCTCATACGAATTGAGAATCAAAACGATTATTCACGGTAAGGGGTTCTGGATTGCATCAAGTTTTAAATGAGGCTGGGATGGAAGGAAGTCTCATCTTAAAAGCCATTCACATAGAAAACACCCAGAGTCGTTTCACTCATTGTGGCCCTTCCTGGTGCTCATCTTCTCATATAATCTTAAAAGCATGACTAAAAGGAGAAAATCCTAATGTAATGCAAAGTTATCCACCAAGCCATTCTATTGGGGTGTAATGACGGGTAACGGTTGCATACAATGGGATGGATTCTGTTATGGCTGTACATTTATGAATCTCTAATTGATACTTGGCTTGGTGTGATAGAATAATATCACTTGTGGGTTAACCGAGATGTTGTGGAATAATAGCTCATCTGTTTTTGGTATTATGATTATAAATACCATAATGGAAAATGAAAAAGTCGGAAGGGAGAAAGTAAACACAAAAGGAACGGTAGTGGTGCGGATGTCAGAATTAAAATTGGTATTTCGTGCCCTGTTGAAAAAAAACTCCTGTGTTTCTTCGTGTCTTGAGGGTTATGCTTTTGCAAAACTACCGCTAACTAGAGTTTCCCTTGGCATATGTACAAGACGGTATGGATTCTGAGTGAGCGAAAACTTGGCTTCAAGGAACTCTTTGTTTAAAATTCACCATTGTGTGGAACATGTTTGCCTTCAGTAGAGGACAGTTTAACTACTGAATTAAAATGTAATAACACATATAATACATATATATATACGTATAAAAACAGCGTAAAGTAATTGAATTATATAGCAACAGCAATCTCCAAATTACTGGCTATTTTGAAGGTTATGAGGCATGACTTTGGTCGCTTGTCTCTTTGCAAAGATGTTGGATAAAGTGGACAAATAGGGAACTATTATCGAGGAATAAAGGAGAAAACCAAAAATTTCCAAGGTCAACAAAATGTATTCATTTTTAATAAATGTTTTAAAATTATCTACCAGCAATACTTGGAGCTAGAAGACGACATCGTACTCGTGACCTCGTATGGCTTAAAAGTAAATAGGTAGATGAGCACACAACAAAACTTTGCTGATGGTAAAGAAGAAGGATATGTTTTACCTGCCACTACCTGCGTCAACTTGTCCAGCGAAAGAGGCAAAAGACAACTTGTTGTGAGGAGTATTAGCCCATTTTAACTATCGAAAACAACATGATTTCTTGTATTCATTACAGAACAAGGACTATCAAAGGATAATTCCTTTTATTATATGTTATTGAAAGTACGTGCGTGTCAAATGGGTTGGAATAATTATGGATGGCAGCGTCTCGCATGGTTTCAGGTAATAATTTGCGGCTATTTTGTCATTGCGTATAGTCTAAAATTGCTAGTATAACTGAAGACCATCATAAAATAGAAGGATTTTTGCTGTTAGTGATGACTTGATGACACGATGGAAATAGAGAATTGGAAATCAGAAAAATCCATGTGATCATATAATATGAACTGATTCGCTCTTGCCTTACTTGTCCTAAAATGCATTTTTAGTTACAACGTTGGTGGTTGATGCGATTACTAAAATATGAAAACCACGTACAATATTTGGAGGTGGTGATAATGCATTAACTAAAAGTCATCACTAATAGCTGACATGTGAACCACGTATATTTTGTAATATTTCATGTTAAAAGGAAATTGAGTTGCATAAGACAACTTTTAGTCTATTGAGACAGCTTTTACTTGATTAGATTTTAAATCATCTATTTGAATATGCTTTCCATCCACTTAAGATGTTAAGTTGAATTTCCCTGGCAGTTAAAACGTAAGCTTAAATTGACTGAACTTTGTGGCTGATGTCTATTCATGCGTGAACGTGGACCATAATTTATACTTTGGTGTGTGTGGCGTATCTTGAATATCTAATTACTCAGGGAGCGGTATGATTACTGCGACTCAAGCGCTTTATTCTTCAGATAAAAAAATTACAGACGTTGAGGAGAAGGAAAGTGTTTCGTGTGTTCACATTTGACTCGTGGGCATTTTCAATTTTATTATTTAGTTGTGAGTTAACCTCTTCTCTATGCATCATCAGCGCATGGTATTTCCAACTTTTAACAAAAACGAATTATAAGGTTCACACAGGTGAAGCAGCCATATTGTTGAAGTTAACACAGTAACATTGTGTCAAGCTAAATGTATGGTCAAGTAAGTTTGCATTACAAGACAGAGAGGGTCGGAGAGCAAATGAGTAAACCTGCTTGGTTGAATTTTTTTGTTTATCAAGTTGAGATGGGACATCAACAGATCTGCCATTTTTATAGTCTATTACACATGCCACATAGAGGTGCATCGGTGACTCTTATTAAAAGATTTTTGTACGTGTTTCATGTTCATGTACGAATTTTTTCGTCATTTAAAAAGAATTGCCAATGGAGTCACTTATTATGACGTCAAACTACTTTTATGAATTTTGCAGATTGTAAAGTAACCCAACCTCAGTACCTATCAGAGTAATTTACTCCATGAAGAGAAGCAAATCCATGTTCAGGAGATGCAAACTCCCAACAATACTTTTTGTTTCACAGGATTTTCGCACACAGCTTGCTCGATTGACCTTGTAATGAAGCAGACGAGTTTAAGGATGAATAGTTGAATTCAATAGATATATTATGCAGTTGTGATTTTCCTTGTCCACTAACATGTCGTAAATATGTAATCTCCTTTGCTTGTGCTGCCTGTACACAAGAATCTCATTATTCTCAGTAGGATTATAAAACCAGAATTTTTTAGCAAATGCCAAGAAATTTATTTTTCTCTCTGAAAGGAAATATGTGCGAATTTCTATATTTTTTTTTGAATTTCCTTTAAGGAGACTATAAAATTAGATGGAGAGGGTACCTTGTAAAAGTATTTTAAATTAACAAGAACATCCTCGAGAATATACAAGAATTCATGTAATTATAAATGTTTACCAAAAACCGCCATATATACACAATCGCAATCTATATGATTGGCGGTTTCGCTGTTTCGTAATTTTTTATGAAGTAAAGTTTTAAACTTGACGATGTTTTATTTAACATGATTCAGCAATTTGCTCCAACAATGTGTGGTATCAAGATTACCTATTTCAATATTGTGGGTTGGGAGTTGGTGATCACCGCGCATGCGATGACAAATAATGTTCTCCAGTTATAATAATGATCTTAATTGACTGTAATGATCTGGCATACGTATGCAATTTTGTGGTTTAAACATTTTGACACAAGTTGCATGGAAAAAAATTGCATGAAAATGGTAAAAATCATTTTGAATAAGCTTTCGAGTTTCCCACATTCATCAAATCAAGTGAAGTAATGGATATATTGAAATTTGCCAGTTGTCAAAGAAACTTTAATGCTGATGTAATGTATAACTTTATAATATTGAAAAAAATATGTATAACGAGCTCAACAGGTACGTTTGCTTGTAAATCCATTGAACGAATCCAACTCTGTCCTAAAGCATTGTCAACAAACTATTTCTAAAACATATATGTGTCCCATCCTACTACCTCACCCACTCATATTTCACTCTGTCATTAGTCATAACTTGCCCTTTTGAAATACACAAGGGCTGTAAGATATTGCATTGCATTGATGCGTTTTCTACTTAGCTCCTTCACCTGAATAACTATTTCTGGTTGTGTAGTAAATCCCAAAGAGTATTTAGACAGAGAGTGAGCAGTGTACACTATAGTCAATGTATTTTTGCAGTTAGGAAGCATGTGTAAACAGGTTTGCAAAACTTAAAGTGAACGAATCTTACAAAGGATCATTGTGCATCCGCAAAGAAATAGAAATTTATTTGCCAAAGGCATCTCTGGCTAAAAATAGGTTCATACATTCGGTTGATGGGCTACGAACGAGAATGTTTCAAAGCTTAAGCATAACATGCGTGTATACATTCACAACAAGCACAAAATGATTTGTAAAGTGCAAATTGAAATTCAATTCAACAGAGAACATCATTAGGAATCTTGGATAATGATGAGGATTGTGAGTCCAAAGTGTATTGATCTCTCTGCAAAGTGGTTGGTCTGTTTACTTAAATGAGTGCGAGCTTCTCGGTTGGGAAAATATTTTGTCACAACCAGCCAAAGCAGAAGCTTTTTTCGGCCTTGCTAAACCTTTAAATTATTGCATATAGCCACTTTCGGTGATAAAAAGTACTTACAACAAAAAAGAAACAGTTACTAAATAAATGCCTCACGACAAATTTGTCATGTGAAATCATCCGAATTGTGTTAATGAGTTGACGACAAAATTACTCAAACAAATTCGTCTTAATGCTTAATGCGCAATATAGCCTATAGCCATTCAACTTCCTAACTGTAAAGTACATCAAGATACCGAAATCCCTTGAAATGATTCACTGCATTCGACAAAAAATTCAATTTATCACTCAAGAATGATGATTAGTCAGACATATAGCGAAAAGCTTATATGCTGAGTCATTGTGAATTATTCATTTTACTTATGTTGTCACCTGTGAAAAATAATAATGAGTTGTCAGTTGACAGAAAAGTGACAGTCAGTTTGCACGTTGTTTATACTTTAAAATGCTCAGAGGAACGAGCAAATGTAGATCTTGAGATTTGAAATCTGAAAGGAGCTTTGATTATCTTAGCATCTGTTTTATTTGCTGACTCTATTTATCTAAAACTTTTCACAATTTAATACCAGGCCGTGCGTATGAAAAAAGCAAATTGCTTCACCACGGAAAAAAAATAGTAAGCGGGGAAGCCCATTTTAAAACTAAATATATTACAGAGTATGGATTTGTAGGTGCCTCGTTAAGTCAATTTAGGACACTGCAATGAAATTGATGTAATTTTCTAACAAGCACACGTTCACACAGCGAGAGTGATGTTGAGGATTCCAATAAACCCTTTTCGACTGGCATATTTGGCGATTTCATTGCAATTTCAGTACAATGCCAGACCAATAACCTTCATCTCTGGTTCGTTTGCATGTCGATCCTCTGTATCCGTGTCGTGAATATGGGAAAGGGCCATAATCATTGATTTGCACATTTGCGAAAGATATGAGAAATTGCTTAGACATTTTGCAGCCATCATGTTTAAGTTTAAAAATGGCCTGCTCATGTGTATATGCATGTGATTAAAATTAAGAAGACTAATTTTACTTGAGAGATGGGGTTTGTTTGAGAGTGAGTATGAAAACTGAAGAAAGGCTTCTGTTTAGGATTTATAGGATATTACATGCTTGCAAGTAACTGATTGTCAGTACTATTTAACTTATTTACTGTTCTTGTGTGTATACGCTTTCAGTTTTTTTATGCTCACTGTCACATGATTTGTAAATGACATATACATTAATACTTTTATTTAAATGCTCGAATCGTACACAAATATTTATGCATACTTGACATACAACATATACTGGCATTGCACTGAAGCTGACAAGCTTATTTGCATGTTTTTATCCATGAGCCATTTTCCCACTATTTGAACATTAAGGCATTCAACATCTATTACGCTTTTCAAATTTATTGCCTTCGTTTGCTCATGAGACTCAATTAAATCTCATTCAATCAAATGACATTTTAACTATATCTGCTGAATACGCTGTGGTGGTGGACACGGACTTGAAACGCGGACGTTAGCTTGAAACTTTAATGATACGTTGGATTTTTTCATAGTCATGTACTGTTAATTACGTATGTAGTTACAAGTTTATTGTTTGACAGTAGTTTGGGATTTTTGTAGCATTTGCAAAGCCGGATTATTTATTAGAAATCAGGTTACACTTAACATATTTAGAATGCATTAAAGGCAAATATTGAGAAAGGTTTACTTTCACTATGTCATTGTTAACATTATACAGCTACCTATAAAATAAAGTCCAGTTTACATTTTTCTAATTGTATATCTGATTTTTTTTGACTGGGCTAATTAAATTTTCCATTTTAGAATTAGGAATCAACAACTATGTTAACAGAGTCAAGTCCTACAAAAATATTCGTGTCAATTTCATTAGTTCATTATACTTACGAAGATAGCACACGTACGACGTAATTATCATAATAGATCTCCTAACCACAAAGTAATCCTTTGTCATTATCAATCGCTGCATTGATTTTGAGTTAAAGATTTACAGGTTATATTAACACCTCTTGTTTACCACACGTTGCACATAAAGATTTTACAAACTTGAGTTCATCTTTGATATGCTTTACCAATCCTGACTGAGCAAGCCCCATTCTGCAATAGACTTACGCTTACGCTCAACATCAAATTTGAGGTGATCAGTCAGACATAATAAATGCTACTAATATGTAGAACTGTGAAAATCCCTTTCATGCTTTGTAAATGCCAACAACCCCTGCAATTAACTTGATATGTATAGCTTTTTCTGAAATATTTGGCAATACGCATTTATTCTCGATACACCACACACTTGAATCATACACAATAAAACCAAGTAGACGCATTGGTATCGAATGTACACATGAAAAGGTCATGACGCAAGATGTAATTGGGGAGGTTCACCAAGATTTACATTGGTTCGTTTACGTACCATCGAGATCGAAGATCAAGTGCACAATATTACTGATTGCAGCTCACGTCTTTACCGCGATATACTTTGGTTGTTGTAACTATTGGTTTTGGATTTTATTCTATGCCTATCACCACAAAAGATCGCTTACTCGCAATTTTATGTTGCAAATAGTTGGGCTGACATTTAGCTAAGGTAAACTTGAGAAATCAGAAAATCCTTGACCTTTGATAATTTTCTTGAGATGATGTTGCTTAATCAACGTTTCTTTTGTTATTCACCTATTTTATTTTTTTCTTTGAAAAAAGTGAAGCTGACTATTTGAAATGACAAGACGTGAATACAAATGAGAGTCTGACGACGATCCTAAAAACAAAGAAAAATCCGAGCATGAGTTTAACTCATTTCCTCACATTAACTGAATACCAACGAAGTTGACCGAAGTGAGATTTCCAAAAGGAAAAGTAGTTTATCTGTTGCAGGTTACAATGTTTGAATATAATGTTTGCGAATATATGTTATGTGAAATATGGCGCAACTTACAATCACCCGTGATTCCTCTGTGTAGTTTGTCATATTTTAATAAATTAGCATTGGCAATGAGAGAATAAAAGAGGAAAAAGTGAAACAAAGACATGTGCGCGATGAGTTAGCACAAGACATTTTTGGTGATGATTTTCTTGCATAAGATCCCTTTCTTACATGACTTATGACTGGCTTGAAAGTTAGGAAGTTATTACTAATTCTTGACGGATGACTCACTTTAATTCGAGGAAGCAGCCCTGGTCTTTATTCAAAACTCTTTCTTTGGAATGACTCATGTTATCAGACCCGGCGATTATTCTGAGAAACGGTCAGCACTAGCAGTACTCAAACTTAGTAGAAATGAGTAAATATTCTCGGTTTCTGTTTCGCAAGGGAATTTTTGTTCTTTCGTTTCCAAGTAAACTGATGTGATGAATAGTGATGATAAATGTGCGTGAAAGAAGCGGAACAATATGCACAAAAAACCTACGCGTAATTCATTTTTTCAAATCATGTCTGCGTGTAGATAAATCAATTAACTTTATCGTGCATAAAAGCTCAAGTCTATTTTGATATTTTAATCTTAATCTTATCCACATATTTATTGTAAGTATGCAGTTCAGTATTGTTATTGTGTGATTTATCATTATGTACACTTGAATATCTTCATGTTATGCATATTGAATATTGCAATGTTTCCCGTTGGACGCACACGATGCGTAGAATTGTGAGGATATTTATAATTATAACATTGAGACAGTTAACTGATTTAATTCACGAATTATATCACTCTTCAATTCATAAACCATGAAGACAAATCATTTGGTTTCTGGGGTTACAACTAAAGTATCGCAATCAACTTTATGATGACTGAAACGGTCATGATGCTATTACGATATGCGATTTTCAACTTTAGCAAGGTTTCTTCAGTGAATGATGAGTGGCCTCAAGCTTATCTTGTGCTTGCTATGCTACAGTCACTAGTTACCGCCAATTGTTTCGAGCTTGCTTGTTTGCATGCGTGTGTGTGTGTGTGGTTTATGCGCATGAGATTGCAGCAGGTGAGCTCTGCATTGCAGTCCAATGTTCAGTCTACACACCTGCACGAAAGAATACCCACCAAAATTGAGTACCTTCAATGAAATTGCTTAACGCAAACTTGAAGGTTCTGAAGGAAGAGGCCATTCGTGTATTGCGTTCGAGTTATTACATTTAACGACTAAATGCACAATGTTTGTCTCTTCTGAATACATTGTACGCTGTGAAGAAGCATAGTTTTATGCAGCGTGTTATGGCGCATTTCGTGGCAAAGTGTCTGGTCTACGAACGAGCTACAATTATATGGTCACTATGCACGTTACATTTTTCTCGCAGTAAATGCTCTTAAAGCCATGATCATGTCACGTCAAGACCATGCAATATTTGAATTTTGTGCATTTCAAACGACAATTGCTGAGGTGAACCACATAATTCCAGAACTGCTTAAACGTGACATGTACAATGACACAGACAGGCTAGGAAGATCAAAGCGTAACTTCATTATGACCCTTAGTTACCCATCTTTGTTACCGCATACCGGAACATTGTGTACTTCATTGAACTGG
Source organism: Sinodicranocentrus sp. ZH6 (assembly GCA_027743935.1). Taxonomy (NCBI): domain Eukaryota; kingdom Metazoa; phylum Arthropoda; class Collembola; order Entomobryomorpha; family Entomobryidae; genus Sinodicranocentrus; species Sinodicranocentrus sp. ZH6. The sequence goes on along the minus strand of JAHZNA010003828.1, from coordinate 20,912 downwards.
AAATCATTATTCAATCGCAAACACAGTTTACTTCCCTATTATGTTCTTTTCCTCTGAGCAGATTGAGTTTAATAGACTTGAGTGTAAATTTATGTAAGTACGATATTGTCTTGGGGCTGCATGGATCACAAAGTCTCCAGTCAGGAGTGACATTAGGACGGAGTGCATCCAAAATCCAAATATTTTAGACAATACATCTACGATTATATAAAAACCAATCATTGCTCACTTCACTTGACTCATGTCCTGAAAAATCAAACCATGTAAACGTTTACATTTGTTCTAGCTAATTATTCCAAAACAAGAGTCAAGATTTTGTTTATATGTCAAACTTTGCGCCAAAAACTGTGTAACTTCTTATTGCATCGCTCAAAATATGGAAGCAAGGCGACTGCATCCCTATTACTCAGAAAACCATACAATGCCATCAAAATATATCACTGAAAAGTGGATATCACTTTTAGTAATAAAATTAAGCTCCTTACAATATACATATGTTTATATGACGGTTTCTTGTTTGCAAAGCCAATGCATTTCATTTACCTTATGTGTAATATCTTCACCTACTTACCCAAAAGCTACGGTTACCTTGACTCAAGCGTCACAGCGTGGAAGGGACTATAGCTCGCACTTCTTCGTCCATTCCTCCCTTCTATGTAAACTATAAATGACGCTGTTATTGCTTTCCGTTGTATTATCTCGACATTGTGATTAAACTCAAAATCCATCATCACATCACACACGCCACAAGAAATATATTTTAAGGGCTTCTTTTGGTAAAATATATTTTCGTACAAGTAAGATCTATCCTGCATACTGTGCATAAACTAGCGATAACTATATGGCTTTGCAAATGTCTCAAATTCAAATCCGTAAGCACGCACGTAATCATAATAATCTGCCGTCCAAAGATGTTAAATACGTATGTGAGGTGAAATTTAGCAGCGTTTTTATGTGACAGTTGCTTGGCCACGTATGTGGTTATTTTCCGTTTCAAAATAAGTAACTGTAGCATGTACCTTGTATTTGTGAATATTTTTCATCGTCGAAACACCGATGCTTTCATTGCTAATATTTTTTCTGCATTTCCTGACCTCATCAAACAAGACTAAAGTGATTTAAAAGCTGCTAAACTTTTTTTTTACTATACTGCTCATTTTCTGTAAATTTCGAAGAACCACAAAAAAGCCAGTTGTAGTTTTGTGATAAAAAGTACGAGCGATACTAGTCAGTACAAGACGCTATCCGGTTGATTGTAAACAGCCGTCTAATTTCAATTGAATTATAATAGCGAAGAGAAAATCTTTTTCGTACATGATTGTAGTGCGATGACGATGAGTGAAGATTCTCAAAAAATTGAGGACATGATCATTCTTCTTCGAGTAAAAACTGCTTTGCATTCCATTCACTGAACCTGCTTATAGTGCTTATAGTACAAGTGAACATTATATGTAGTCGTATTCGTCTTTCAAGTCATTTCTAATGGCTAGTCAAAAGATCCTTCTAGTTTTGTACAACTCTTTTTACTTTGTCTACAAGTTTTTTTTTCAGAAAACACCACACTGTCGCAATACATCGTTCTTTGGCTGTCTGTAAAGCTTACTACATTGCATTGTTGGCAAAGAGTGAATCTATCTATATGGGAGCCTCTGTGAGATGCCATTTTCTACCACATCATCATACTGCACAGCATTTGTTTTGTATGGAATGCTATTGTACAAAGCTGAAGTTGCTGAATACGGTAATGCGAACAGTGCAACAGGTGCCATCTGATATGAGATCAATCCTTCGTGAAGCTTATGTTGCCGTTGTCATCTCACATTTACAAAATAATAACAGCAAAAGTTTCATGATTCCATGACATGTGGGGTTGTGTTTGTGCAAATATAAAATGATAAGCAGCTTCAGATTTACACCTAGGGTAATGTAGCAACATAATTTTTGTCACCAACAAAAAGTCTGCACATGATGGGTATGACAAAAGTTTTATTCTGCAAGCGAAACTTTATACTTAAAAAAGCGTTTTTCAGCCATGTCTAAAAACATGTAAATAGGCAGATATTGAATTCAGCTTCTGGTTTCTTCAACGTAAAGTTTGCAATTTACATTATTTTTTCCAAGCATGCAGTGCAATAGTGTGGAAATATTTTTGATCGAAAGCTTCATGGACGTTAATTCTGGTAAAGTAATCAATCAGCAGAGAAGCGTGCTGGGTAGGATATGATTTTTTACTATGGTTTGCACAGTGCAAGCTTATGCAATCATTCATCCTTAAATGTACTCTCAAAACTAATGAACCGAATCTGCCACGCAACAAAAAAGTATAAATATGCAAAACCGACATAATATATTATTATGCAGGTAGCAAAGTAGGAACTGCAAATTGGAGTATATAACAAAAACCGTAATTTATTAACGATAAACTGGTATTGGTATCAATCATTTCTAAAATGCTCCCATGCAGAGGCTGAATTAGTGTGCAATTTTTCAAGCCACTGTATTTTTTTGCACATTTCGTTTTCTAAAGAAACATGTCAAGTACTACGCACAATACGAGTTTCATGTCAAGTACTACGCGCAATACGAGTTTACCTCACGTGGACTTTTTCACAAGGTTGTTATTTAAATATTTAACAATTAGTTAAACCTGACTCGAAGAATATGATATGACAGTTCGTGATACATTTATTTGAGCAATGGTGTGTGCCATTGAAAATCTTCCGTATCATGAATTACGATGCTGACACGCAATTTTTTCAGAGAAAACGATACCCACTGTGAGACTTCACGCTATCCCCTATCTTAAAGACGATATATTCAACGACATTGAAGTATCGTCGTTTATCAAATGTGAGGACATTATCTAAAATTGACAATTGAAAAGTTAGATTTCCCCTTAAATTTTACTTTTTCAAGTTGGAAATGCGCATAATGCACGTGATTTTGAAATCCCTAAAATATATGCCATCATCACGAATCCTATTTATGGAATTATAGTATAGTGTCTTTTTCAGACACTATGTGTGTGAGAACAAACAATGTTGATTGTTGTTATGCGTTTTCTACAGTGATATAAGATCAAGCTTGTTATTTCCACAGTTGAAGCTGACGCGTTTATTGCCACCCATCATGTGTATCTGCACTTGTTGATTCAAAGGGACACGTTTATTAGTGTATAGTGTATACTGCGGGACAATAAAATTGTGACAGATCTCTATGTCTGTACTGACAAAAGTCTTAAGTCTCTTCCTTCTCAGAAGCTGTGACTTCCTCCCCTTCAAGCACTTTATGTCTACGTTATATCATTCAGGGTACATTTTGACATGAACGTAGGCTTGAATATATGCATATATACTATATGAACATAATAAATAGATAATAGGCTTTATCTACAAAAGATGAGAACGAGCACAATAAGGTGCATTATTACACCAGAATAAGAACATGAAGAAGTATCAGTATACGTTCAATCTTTCATCTTCTGTGGCTGCCCTAATTCGTAATATTTTATCTTCCTTCCATCCCAACTTCTCAATGCCGTCTTTCGTGTTATCAGCATTCTTCGTAAACATCATTCTGTGAAAAAGGGCCGGTTTCAAGAGGAAATGTAAAAGCAGTAAACTCATACTCTGAGAACGGTCAAGGTAGCAAAGTTTCATGTACAACAATCAAATACTAACTTGACACTTTTCATTTTATTCTTGATATTATTTAGGAACCTTCTACATAGAGGTTTTAAAGTTTTACAGAGGAAACAAAAAATGAAATGCGATGAGTTAAGTCGACGTGATGAATCAAGCATTTGTTTCATGAATAAAATGCACTCATGGAATCTCAACTCAATATGGGAAAATAGTTGACTAGATAAGGCTTTAAATACAAGCTGTCAAAAAGCACAGGAAGAAGTTCATCTTATGAACCATTAAATTTTAATTTCGTCTACTTTATTATCTAATTTTTGAGATTACCAGTGCAAATATGTGTTGTTTGAATTACTTAACACCGCAGTCGTTGTAAACCAAAACAACTTTTTATCTTTACATAACATTCACCAATATAGTTAGTTAGCTCAAGAACTTCAAAACCTTTTATAAAAAATATATACTCCAGCCAGCTCATCCCTTTATAGTTTTCATCCAGAAATGAGTTCAAGCTAAACCAAACACACACATCCATGTGTAATTGCTGAATCTAATTGTGACTCACATTTTTACACAAACAATCATATTCGAGAATTCTTTATTTCTCTTTGTTCTATCTATATGCTATGCATGACGAATAATAGTATTATTGTACTGCCGCACTTCCATCTTATCATCGTATTTTCACACGGACAACTTTAAATACATAATACTACTCAAGTATTCCATCCTTACAGAAACAAGTTGGAAGCCAACAATTCCCTCTGTGGGAAATAATGTTTTCCTGAATGTATATCATCAACTTATAGAGGAAATATATGGTGGGAAATTCTTTACAGAGAATTCTGTACGAAGTTTACATGAACAATGATGCACTGCCCTGTTTCGCTAAATAGGACGATGGTAGCCGTAATCCTGTGTAGAACTGCTATTATCTTCCTTAAAAAGCACAAGCAAAGGTTAATTTTGTATTCTATGTGGATGTTTCTACCATCTTATTCAAGTCACCTTTTCATTGGAGGAAGTTATAATAACTATGAGTTTAGGTTCTGATGCTACGGAAATAAGCAGGTTTTTGCATATTTATATGTACATTTCTAATTGTTAATAAGTAGCTTGATCGCAAAGTTAGGTAGGACATGTAAACGTAGGGGGAACAAGTGAGCTTGCAAGAAAACCGTAATTCCGAAGAATGCAAAAAACTTGAAGTCGATGTATCCGATGTTAGCAATGAGTCATCTATCCGGAACTCGTTGTCTTAAACTTGATGAAATTGTGGACTGGAAGATGCATGCAAATAAGCGTGTATAGCGAGAATATAATTTGTATTGTTATAAAATTCAGTTGTTATACTTACTTATACAGATTGTCCGTTTTAATGTCATTTTGATTTGTTTTCAGAGAGACTTTTTGATGGCTTAAGGAAGAACTGAGATCGAAGGTTGGTGCACTGTAATTTTTCACGAGAATGAAAGTTCATAAGAACCAATTGCACTTGAGCACAAAAGCAGCACTCCTCAATAACGCAAGTTAAAGAAATGAATCTTCACAATCACTGTTTGTCACTGATCTCTCTCATTGTATTGAATATTTAAACAAGATAAACCGAAACTCTCTCAAACTCAAGAGGATAAAGTAGATGGGCGTTTACGAAGATGATGAATACCAACTGGAAAAGAAAAATAATTAAGAAAATTACGTTAAAATCTAAATCAAACTTTTACTCCTAAAGACATGCATATATATTAAGATTAACACATCCTAAATAGTGCACATTCATCGTAGAACATTTTTTCACTTGAGCAAACAATTTACAGATTGCGTAGAGTCAATATGAAATCACAAGCTTGAGCAAAAACGCTAGGGTTCTTTACCATTGGTCACAGTCACAACCGTTTATTCAGACTTTATATCTGAACCAGATATAACTCCAAATCTTACAAGAAAAAAAGAGAAAAGCTCTTCAATCCAATTCTACTGGGAGAATACTAACTTGGGAAAATGTATGAGATTATATAAGTATGTTGGTCAAACCTGTGACAGATTAAGACTGTATTGGTTCAGTCCCTTACTTTTATTGTATTTGGCTTACATGGCATATATTTCCCTTTATCATATTTGTTTGAATTATTTGTATTCTTTTTATTTGAACACTATGTAGGTTATATTTTTCGGGTTATCATTGCACAGATGACAGATGGACTTGAATGCCCTTTTGCCTTAGTGTACTTGTAAACCATAGAATATATTTATGTAGGTAGGTATGTATCATGACAATTATTATTTGCTTTTAAACTTATTCATTTGCGGACAACAGTGTTAAATTAAAGCTGACAAAAAAGCTGAGGAACCAAATAACTAGAGTTTGTTTTATGCAGGCGTAATCAGGTTAAACAATACTTTTCAAATAACAGAGGATGATTAAACAAAAATAAAGAAATAGAATAAACCGGTCTACTCTTAAGCAAATAAAAACAGCGATGAACTGTGAACTGTTTAAACTGTTGCATTCTAAATTCCAGGAAAGGAATTTCTTTTGAACTTGGTTACAATTTAAAAGCACTGATATTTTTTCTTAGTAATATTTTATGAGACAAAAATGTCTTTTCCAATTTGTCAGTTCAGTATACGGCGTCCAGCTCATATTTTCTTATACATTGGAATTTGTAATCACAATGCGAATAATACAATCATCTATTTAAAATGAAATACCGACTAAGCTCGTAAATGCCAAAAATGCATGCACAAAGTACAACTATAATAAGAATTGGTTTGCAGTGTAAGCTATAAAAATTACAATTTTTGTTCAAAGTATTCTCATATAAAAAGAATTGGAGCAGAGCATACAAATTAATAGTTTTATTCCCATGGATTTGTATGCAACAAACTTGCCGAACACAACAAAAATTGAGCAGAAAACTACATTCGAATTCCTAGTATAAGATATAAGAAATATAAACAGAATTTTCTGTCTACGAAAAGATTTCAACGTTTTATAAATGACAACCGTATGGCATTCAGCATACCTTTCCTCATGGGCCTTCTTCTCATGAGGAAGGGATTAAAAAGGAAATCTTCCCTTTTTTTGAAGTACAAAACGAAAAAAAAAATGATCACTTACTCACTCACTTTTCTTAAAGTTTTAGGCTCCCTTCGCTCACACAACAATAGCACGTTAACCAAGGAACGTAGTATGCATTTGTGTATTGTTGAAAAAAATACATGAACCTAAGGTACGCTTCGCGATGTGAACGTTAGAACATCCGAGGATAGACTGGTTGAGTAAAGAAAATCTCAAAGTCAGCTAATGCAGATTATACACAGAGGGTTGGTTGCACGACGATGCAAGAGTAAGCCTGCATTTTTAAAAGTATCCACAAGAACGAGCTACAAGAAAGGATCACAATAATTTTCAGAGAAAAATACTTGAATGCATTAAGCCAAACAACACAACAGAAGAGGATCAAAAAGAGGTACGCCTGCGAGTTGTACAAAGCACGACGTGCAAGCATGTTTCAGCAACGAAGTGATAGTTGCATTATTAACATTACAACGCATCAAGTGGCATGAAAGCAAAGCCAAAATAAAAGAAGACCCTTAATCTAACCATTTCTTTATGTATAGGCCAGACTATTGTGGACAGAGCTTGCTGCTTTGTGGTGTGTCTACCCTAATGTAATCCATGGTAGTTAAAGATATCATTTAAACTAGTAGCACCCCCCGTTATTCAACTAGGATTAATATTTAAGCCGTACCGTCATTTACAGAATTAGTCCTAGTATTATAGAGGAATGAGGGAAACTTTTTCTTTTCTGGTGACACGGATTTAAATGTTAAAGAATGTAAACTGTTAGCGAAGGAAATGTAAAGTTGGATGGGATTGGAGACAAACAAGTTCAATCATTTTTTGTCCTAACTTTCGATGGCTCAGGGATTTGAATAACTTTAAATGAACTGATAGCAGTTCCTAATAAATGCAGCAGCGCAGTAGCGGTATGACTTATATCTTTCAGGCTATAACGAATTCAAAAAAAGCTTCCACGATGTGTTGATACGGCGAAAGGAAAACATGCAAATTCCATTAACTACAAATGTACTATTGAAACGTCCAACAGCATTCATGTTGGAAGCATACATAGCAGGATGCTTGAGAGATTTATTATATATACTAAAACACTAAAAGTTTTAGTTCGATAATTTTCCTGATGCGAGCGAATTATATATTATAGATGCTTTTCCCAATAGAAAACAAGAAAGGAAGATTCATATGACTGTATAGGTATTAGATTTTTAACTGTCATCCTCCATGTCATCTCGTCACTATCATTATTAAACATTGGACGGACAGACTTGTCTTTTAGCAGTAGCAACTATGTAAGATGTAAGGAATATCATTAATTACGCACACTATGGCTATATTTCTTTGCTATTTTATTTAGTATGCGTACACCTCAACACTAAGAACATCTTATACATGATTTGTAGCTTTTTAAATTTATCAGTAGCTATATGATTATCGTATTGTTTTGTTATTTGGACATTGCTGAGCCAATAACATGCAACAGTTAGAGGAACTTTTAGTACCAATGTATTGTACTAACCATGTAAGCTTATGGGAAATTATTTGATGATATATGACTCCTCAATCCTCGACCTGCGATTTGCACCTGTTCGAAACTTAACTTCTATGATGATCCATTAGACTTTTATTCCCTCTTTCACTATGTCTGTCCCTTACCCAAATTGGTCAATCATGCAATCTTCTTAAAAGCTTGAAGTTCAGCTTAAGGTTAATTGAACGAAAAAGGTTTCTAATAAAAAATGACAATGTACGAATTTAACTTACTTTTTAGTTTCCAATTACTTTGTGTTGTGACTCCTCATGCCTAGCTTTTAATGTGCGTATATAAGTAAAATAATTATGACCTGAGGTTAAAACTTATTAAACTCGTGATCTGCTTTGCAATGAAGAGAGCACAAAACCTAATGTCATTTCCACAGTTCAAACTGACCAAAACTAATCTCACATTGCAAAAAGTTGCTCTTAAAATACGACTAAAATTATTAAGGTAAAAATATTATTGTACATATGAGCATTACGAGTATATCCACCAATTAGCTTATGAACTTGGCCTTCAAATTTGGCCAGACTTCTCATCACCTTCCTTCATTTACTCCTTTTGAGAGAAAGGAAATAATAATAGCTGCCTTGCTCAAGTTGGCAAATCGGTTTTTTCCTCTGGTTTGCTTATTTGTTTCATAATGCACGTTGAGTAATCATCCATTAAATTGATAATGTATCCCTGATTCGTGTTAAGATTTCAGGAGAAATACACAAGATATGTGACTCAGTCATCCATCGTGGGAAAATTTATCCAAACATTGGCATAACTCATAAAGCTACCTTTCAGCTTCCAGCTACCGCAACTTATTGCGTAATTGTTTCTTGCAATACTGCTTTGATTTGATTCGCCTATATACCTATATGATCATCCCAAGTTGTAAAGATAGACTTGCTAATTTACAAATTCCAGCGAAACTATGACTAATTTTCACCTTAACCTTGTTACGTTTTTATTAGGATGGATGAGTATAATAAAATAATGCTGTGAATTCCCTTTATTCTTGACAAGAACAACTTTCATATTTTAACAGTCATAGTCTTGATTCATTTTCCTCTTAATTAATGTCTTTCAAGAAATCCCATTTGTACTACAATTTTAGGATACGTGAAATTAAATTGATTGGTAAAAACCAATCCCGTCAATGCAGGGTCGCTTTCTACGCACTCAATTAATCAGCGGCTCATCCGTTTGCAAAATAATTTTCAATTAACGGACAAAATATGTTTTCTGAATGTCCTCGTTATGCTACTTCATGCCGTGAATCTTCTTGAAGTTTCATCTTAAGAAAAGAAACCCTACACTAAGGGCCCACGGCCCATGTCTGAAACAGAAAGGCTTCGGTGAACTTTACCGTAGGGTAGGTAGGTAGTGAGTGTGTAAGAGAAGACTTAAAAGATTCTTTACAATGTACTAATACGGGGAAGGAGAGTATATCCATGTCCATGAGTCATTGTTGTTGGAGCTATGTACTTACCTTGAGCAACGGTCAGTTTTTAGGAACTAGAGGGAACAAAAATGTTACGAGGTACTCACAATAAGGGACGCTTGTTTTTCTCTAAGCATGTTAGCCCATATATTTAATGATGTATATATATCGTATTCGTTTCACATTTCAGATACTCTCGTAACACATGATCTAGCCGTTTTAGCCGATCTAGCTTCAGTCCAAGAATGAGCGTGCAAATGTTAAATCTTAGTACGTACGAATGAAATTTTCGAATTACATCCAACTACCATTGTGATTCTAACGCTGTGGGTTGGATAAATATCTTTCATCTTTCTACTACTTTAAGTACTTGCACAGATTTATTCCTAGTATTTGTAATAAATTACTCGTTGTCAGTAATCAATACTTACACTTACACTCATGTGTTTAGAATTTAAAATAATACAATTTAATTAATTATCGAGGAGAATACACAATGATGTATGTCAAGGACATGTACTAAAATAAATTATGAAATTCTTACATATAATATGCAAATTTGTATCCTTTCAAACAGGCATTTATTAAGAAAGTTCCAGTTTAAAAAATACCTACCAGTCATCTTCATTACAGCCCCTACCTGAATGAGAACTGCCTAATCATCGCAGTTTCATCATCATTCAACGACTTGATGGCCACCACGAAGTTTGCAAAAATTCATCAAACCTGACTGGAGTTAAGAGTGTTGGGCGCTTGGTGTTTAGCAGCTTTGCAGCGAAATTCATATAAATGCTGAATGGGTTGCGTATAAAACTAGATTTATGAATGAGGTTCATAAGATTACTTGGAAAGCTTTCTAATATGCATCTCAAGCATCAAAAAGTATTTAAATGCATGGGCCAGAGGTGAATATTTTATTTACAAAGGACGTGTTTGGCTTGGAATTATTGTTCTATATGGACGAAATCATGATTAGCATTTCAAGTATAAAACATTCCAATGCAGACCTTTTTTAGTCAGCATATGTACAAAACATTATCTAATTTGCCCATTATCATCAACAATACGTATATCGTCATCGCAACAAAAAGTACGTATTACGTCTTTGATGGACATAAGCACAAGCAACAAAGACAATCAAGTTATAAAGCTGGGGTCCACGTCCACACTGGACAGCATTCTTTGGGTTTTCCTAGAGGATGATTTCAATTTATTCTAGCATTCTCCTTCAGCATAATTGGGCTTTAACCACTTGCGAAAATTGCTCCGTTTTTGTAGTACTGTAATTTAACACACTCTAACAAAAGGTCAGCGTAAGTAGATTAGATCACTGTACATGCAGTCTGCTGTTGTCACCGTTGTTTTTCGGATGAACAGCTGCTACCTTCAGGCCTAGGCTACTAATATTCACCTTGAACTTTGCGTATGAAATAGCCCAGCTCCAGCAGCGTTATTAACTGTACATGGGGTTATATGGTTTTCATTGATTTTTTTGACAATATTGCTCGACATTTTTCAGCTATCTAATTTACGACCTGTGGACAAAATTTTCGCCTCTACAGAAAGAATCCCATATTGTGTCCATTGGGATAATAGGGTTTAAGGGAACGACTATATACTAGTTTCTAGCATGTCATATAGCTTTTACAAAAATAACTAACAAGTGAATAAGTTTGCCCCATGATTTTTCTTCTCATTTGTACTTCTTCTTTTACTTTCATTAAGTACGCAACACGCAAGAATACTGCACCACACTAGAAAATGAAATCTGTTGGCCATCGTAAGAAGGACGGTTTTTTCCGTACTCAAGAGAGAAAAGCTAGCGTGAAGTATCCTCCTTTTCGTTTGTTTCTTCATGGCACTTTTAATTACGACAAAGTGTGTAAAACATGAGAAGGCAAAGATTTGTGTGACAGCTGGAGAGGAAAGGAGCTTTTTCCTAACTTTGTTTATGCAGACTTGGGTTTCATCCAGCATCCCCACATTACACATAGTGCGTGAATCCGAATCCCACAAAGTGCACTTTTTGTCCATATCGTTTCTTCTGAAAAGACCCTTTTCTGTTATGGGATGTCTTCCACTGCCTCTCTGTTCAGTGATGAATGTCAATGTCATGGGATCAGCTTACAAAATCCCTTCTAAATTTTCTTCAAGTAAAATTCATAGCCAGAAAGAACACTCAGCACAGCCAGCACGCATTTCCCTTCCACACACTGGCTTCATTCAAAGCCATTAACGGTTCCACTCACAGTCACAGTCAAGATTCGTAGTGAGCACAAGGAAAAATCAATAACGGTTTGGGGAAACCTTGTCAGTATGTTTTTGCTACATGGATATTCCTCTGATGATAGCCTGTTGTCTGTTCTGAAGAATATTTTCTTCCATCACTAATGTATTAATCTTAAGAGAGGGGTGAACTAAAAATATATCTTACAATTGAAGACAGCTTATCTATAAGCTTGTGTAACATCATAATAACACAACAGTCACTAAAAGTCACTTCGTGGTCTTAATGCAGTCACCCGAAAATGTAAAGGGAGTGGAGAATCTTACATGGGCTTTTAAGAGGGTAAAATATTATTTGTCTCAATAGAGATTGTCTCGTAATTATAAAATAAACGAAATCCCACGTTCATCGAGTCTTTACTTTAAACTTAACGTTAAAAAGAGTCATGGTCAAAATCATGACAGTAATCTCTTAACGCAAAAGTTAAAATAAACAGCTCATTTATGAAACTAAAAGAAAACAAGCGCAAATACAAAGACAAAGTCCCTTTGATTACGAAACAACTAGGCCACGGGAAAATTCAACTCAGAGTTTATGTTGAAATCTAGCTCACTATCAGTTAAATTTTCAATGACCACGGTACGATACCCAGGGTTTTAATTTTCCAATGAATGCATCAGTTTTTTTGTTGATATACCTATTCAGAATACGAAACGAAAATGAAAGTTCATTGACAAAAGATTGCATGACATTTTCATGCTAATTAATTATCCCAAGATTAAAGCAAAAATGCTTATCTAATGCTTGAGAAAATGACTCGACGTTTTGATGCCGACATATTGGATTTCCCTTGTGCTGAAGAGCTCAACCGTGAAAACGAAAATAGAATAGGGAATTTTATCTTTACTTTAAATCCTAAAAATATATCGAAAATAGTTCCAGTATTTGCGCCATTTCGAGATTGAGAGTGTTCATTACCTTTGCTCTATTTTCACCTTGTTACATTTTTTTAAAAACGTGCAAAGGAAAGTCATTGGATTCACACATTAATTTTCTATTATGATTTTTTTATTATAAGAACAGTCACCTCGTGCTCCATAATCCATTGATGTACTTGTTTGATGTACTCGTACTTATATATTATCATACCTACGAGTAGAATAAAACCAATGAGTTCTAAGAATTATAGGGAAAATGCAAAACGCTTTAGTCATCATTTAGCAGCCTATTGCCAGTTCAGTTAATTATACGTGTATGTTATTGTCGATAGTTATAAATAGTCGATACATCTTGCTCGATTTGGCATGCATTTTTTTATAGACCTGTTGCACGATGCATTTACATCCCTGTTCAGATGCATCACACTAAAATAATTAGCGTCATAATGACAATTATACCTTAACATATAATTAAAATGATAATTAATGCACAAAATATATCTACAATATGTACGCCTATAATTTCATACCCAGTATTTCGTTGTGTTCAACTAAAAACCCTATAAACCACAGATTTCTCGATGAAGAAGTGCAAAGGCAAGATTTTGATCAAAAGCAATCGGCAATCAGATTTGGGAAAGGTGGGAGAATTTGTATTGTTCAATGGAGATCGCACGATATGCGTGCACTATAATAGTATATCAATCGTACTCTTTAGAAGTCGCTTTCAATATTTTGCCGTTGGCAATGAATATTCTTTTCTTTGAACCAAACTTTAAAGATTCGATTGTCTTCAACATACACTCACAAAATGCAATGGACAAGAGTCTCTTTAGTTGCATATGGGATGTATCAGTTGAATGTACTGACTAATATTATGAGTATATGAGTAGTACTAAAAAATACATCGCATCATCACCATCACATCAACAATAGCAGGTTTTCCCGATCTTGAGAAACTCGTTTGGCAGCCCTTCATGACAGCGAAATGAAAATGATTTTCTGGTGATGATGACGTTGATGACAATGCAGAAGATCAGCAGAGGGCAGAGAGAAAAATGGTATGAATTTCCTTCAAATACAATATTCCGAAAGTTAACCATATAGGAGGATAATGTTCTTCAGGAAACTGCATACAATCACGGTAATATTGCATTTTGCTATCGAGATGACTGTGTCAATGATATTTTCTGTTACAGATGTAGTCGTGTTGAAAAGACATGACGGGTTTTTGCACAAGAGCAGTTTCCCTTTCAGCAGTTAAAGCATTTTAAAACTAGTAAAGCAGGCGCACAAATATCATACAACAAAATTCAACAAATAATATTCCGAATATAAACCCATTCAAAATGTCGGAATTAAAGGTGAGAGCATTTTAAAAAATATATACATATATGCAGCTTATAAAACCCGTCACACCAAAATACGTTGCTATACGAAAACATAGAATTACATGACGTTCGCCTCTTTTACTAATTATCTCATTTAACGCTTATAATTGCTTTAAATTTTTCAAATACAAATAATACTTCTACCTAGAATCTATAAAGAGTTTATAAAGTATAAACGAACATCATGTGTACTTATGTAAAATAACAATAGGCGAATCGTCAAGTCAACGCAGTTTTAGATAACAAAGTTATCCATTTAATGCAAATTTTTTGTGCAAATGGCATTTCAATGAACATATATGTAGTTGGTTGGTATGACAAACCACGGTCGAACGAATATATTCGTCATGGATATTTAACCGACAGTCGAGTTCAATTTAAATCCTAAATAATTAGTAAATAATGAGTTTCAAGTTTTAGCTCCCAAGAAGGTTTTTGATTGTTTGTTTTATCCTGTAGCTAAATTTACTTTTTTATTTGTTTTTAAATGAATACAGAAAGGAAGTTCGTGCATTCCCTCAGATGCCGATTCGAAAACAATTCTATTGCGTATATATAATGTTGACCTTGACGATACTCTAAACCCTTTCGTTTACTTTAATAGCCTTTGGTAAAACGTTCTTTTGATTGTAAACAAATCAGAATTTGATTGTAGTAAACTCAGAATGCCGCCGATAGTAGGAGCTCGTGTCTTTTAGTAGGTCCTTCTTTAATTAAGCCCTCGCATATAAATAAAGTTTCTGTAAGACTTAACTTAAAATAAAATTCTCATTGTCATGAACAACATGTGCTATTGTATAATCCGAGATATCAAATGGGGAAACCTTGTGTTTTGCTATATAACAAAGTTAATTAATTCGTATTTTACCTCCCATCACATCATATTTCGAATTTTGCATCATGCCATCAAGAATTGAGTTCATGGCAATATGCTGCTGGCTGCGGGATTGTTTGAAGAAATGAAATAGAAGTAATCCAATTTATCGCACAAAAACTGTAAACGACTAAAGTGACGCTATGCAGTTTGATTACAAATTATTTTAAAAATGGAATGTAAATTACTGGTATGCATTTTTATTCGTTTGCGACAGCACACGATGGGTACGAAATTTGCCGAGAGAAATTCATTTCCCTAGTTTATTTACCTAGACTACACGCATTTGTCGTATTTACATTGATTTGAAACAAAGCGCACACAAGAAATTGAGTTTTTATTGTTCCTAATCAAGACATTGATAACAAAGGACATCAATGAGCATCATTACTAGTGTTGTTCCATTGCAATTTATAGTGTAGCTTGCAATCTCTGAAATAAATATTTGTTTCCTCCAAATTTTTAGTTCAAGATCATGCCAAAGTCCATTGCGCTACATCAATTTCCTTTGTTGGCTATCAAACATGTTATATGCCAAAGTTACCTTCGTATATGTTCGTGATTTTTATTATATCATGTAGAGTAAAAAAGACAAAAAAAATTGATAAGGTAGCATGACAGATACGAAAAATGTCTACTTTTAACTTACCTAAACTGAACCAAAACATAATTATATTACAAATTGCAATAATGATGCTGTTAAAAGCCTTCTTGCATTCACCTGACCAATTGTTAGTAGTGCAAATAAACTGTCTTGTACCAAATTAATGTTTCTAGTTATCAATGATAACTTCATTGTTTAGTTTTAGTCTACGCAACTATCATGATTCGTAAACATTGAAATGACTGTATATCTGAACATTGTGGCGTGCACCAAGGGCGTCAAACGCTAACATGGAAGGTAAGTCAGTAATTATTATTAATGGAGATGACCACGGTACCACTTGACAAGGAAATGGACGATGAAGATAAAAATGTTTTGCCGGAAATACGCTTGGTGTATCCGGTCCGTACTCCGCCCGTTAGTCTTTCGTTGACAGTTTCGTTGATTAAATTCCGATCAACTTTAAGGCTTACTTATTACGTCGAATGACTTGTGTTTTTTCTTTCTTGGCAACGTAAACTGCTTTGTCATGGGGATGTAATTTTCAGTTGGCAGATTAATACTGCAACAATAGCAAAGTCAATAAATACTACCAAAACTATATAGGTGTTGGCTCTGACTGATTTGCAAATTAGCTACATGAATTAACACAAAGACGCGTATATTTGCTCATTTACATTCAATACACCGGAAATAAATTTTGTCTTCCGTCGTGTCAAAACAGGACATGTAATAACGGTTCATCCCAAATGAAAAAAAAACTCATTTGGGAAAAATTTATCCTTAAATAATTTCTGATGTAATTTTACATGATTGTGTACTTTCAGAAGGATTAAACTCCCGTTAAATTATCTACGTGTATTATACGTATACATAAGTGTCGAGATAAAAAATGCTGTTGTGGAGAATCGCACACTTTTTATGTGAGTTTCGTAATTATATTGGTCAAGTTCGTCAAGTTAATTGCGGAAGTGGTGCTGCACAAGTGCGAAGGTGAACGTTATTGGAATTTAACAAGAAAAAATACCTAGCTATGTGAAAAACTGGAAATATCAAAACTGAAATGTGTGATGTGAAGCAAATACATTCAAGCAAAGCGATACATTTATAGAAAATGATTGTAATTCCACGTAAAGGCTGTTCCAACAAGAGATATGATCTTGCCTTAATTACTTCTATCTCGTATGCATTAAAGCTTATTTCTATGTATAGTCTCCCAGACATTCAGTAGTCTACGAAGGTAGATACCACCGATGAATACTTTCAACTGAATTGCCTACCTTCAAAAGTTTGCTGAACGTTACACATTATACCAGTGGCCACCTTGACAGTGGCAACGATAAAATTAGCAATATTCTTCTTCTACAATTATCAATTCACTCCATGAGCCACTCATGGAAAACTTAACTAGCCTATATGACTTGACTCGCATCGCATATTTTCTCTGAAAGACTGCAAAAAAGTAAATATGATTATATTGCAATGGCGAAGGGTGACCCACAGGATTGACTAAGGTTTCCTAATTCATGTACCTTTCCACAATAAAGAGTTTGCCTTTGTTGAAGGTCACATATTATGAATGAGAACATGTACATGCACAGTGAGTCCTAATAATAGTTATAACTGATTGTCTTTATACTTCGAACTAGTATGCTTTGCACCTGTTACTTTGTCGTGTTGTGACTGTGTAACTATGTTATTATTAAAGCATTGTCAGTGTTGTGCAGTAATACTACTATGTCAATTGTTTTTGCCCTCTCTGTCCTAGTACTATAAAATACTACTTTTTACAACTTTGTTATTATACTGCTTTATAGATTTGTGAGAGAGTACTAGAAAAACATGCAAAACGTTGTACCTATACGCGTATGTTATTGTTTTTTATCCATTTATTGGGATTTGCTCTTTGTAAAGCTGTAGGTATGCTGCCTTACATGAAGGGGCCATGTGTGTCCTTCAATAGCACAGGATTAGCATATTATTTGGCAGGGTGAACTAGTTCTTTTGACCGTCAATTTTCCCATGAGGTATTTTTTTCAATCTAATTTCTTGAGTGGTGCAGATACATGTACGTAGAAATTCATTGATTATTACATTCATCATTAGACATCAGCATTCCTTTCCTAACGCTAGTCTAGTTGTTGGTAATGCAGTTCTTGTAAACGATAAAATAGTTCTTGAAGCAAATATTCACGTGTACATGTTCTTCTATGCATATGAATATTTGACACGGAGGGGAATCAAATGTAGCTCACAGACTTGGCTTGTTGGTTACAAAATATAATTGCAAACATTTGAATGTTTCTTTCGTATACCTAAAGATACCTAAGCATTGTACATACGCAAACATTTAAGTATATAAATCATGTGCCTCGTCAAGCTTTCATTGCTCATGAATACACCAGAATAGTGCTTTTTGGTGAGATTCTGGGTTATATGTGCTCTTAATCGTGCACAAGCAAAATTCCCGCAGGTGCACGAATATACGATTCATAATTTTAGAGAATACAAAGAAACAGAATGAAATAGAGAAGATTCAAGTGTTCTTGGGTCTGGAGTATAATTGTTTCTACCATGCATTTATGGAGTACTTTTGGAAGACTGCGTAAAAGTTTTACTCACGGTTTGATCACGCGTAATTACAAATTTCTCAAGACTTTCATTGACGCAGGTACTACACATTACTGCTATTATCTCACGGCAGTGTTAATAAATTGCCTCTGGATAAATTGTTAATACTCTTAAGCTTTAATCACTTGTAATGAATTTGACCCCAAGTGCTCCATCAAATGAAATGATCCGGAAGGCTGCAATCACTGGCTCTTTGAGTTCATATTAATTTGTGCAAATCCAACTGCACTTTTTTAAATATCCTTATTCAAAATCCCTTCTCATTAAAGCTTATTTGACAATGCAATTTCCACTGAAATTAAAACGCTGACGTTAGTGCAAAGCGGGATAAACCCTGTAGTCCAAACCAGGGCTACGTAAACCCGTAAACACTTCTAATAACGAGGGATTCATAAGTGATTTAGATAAGCGGATGTTATTTGCGTCAAATGGCCACCGACATGAGGATTTTTTTCACCTTGCATTGAAAAAACGCATAAATTTAATTCATGTATACCAATATTAAAAATCAGACTGAATACTTCTTCAATCTGAAGCTCCCTTCCAACATATCTCCCTTCCCTTACAACAATATATCGACATAAATTTAAAGACAAATGTGCATGCAAATTAACTAAAGGACGTAGTAACTACCCGCGAAGATTTTAATTTTGCTGGTATTCACGTTCAGAACCAAGTGACTGCTACATTGTCAAGCCTTTTTATGCCGAAAGATCAGGTAGAATTCTGTCTTACGTGCTAAAAATTTAGTTAGTTTTGAAACTTTAACCCTTCCCCATTCCCCCCAGAAGGCGCATTCAAGAGCCAATTTGGTACCGTTGTGTTTATTTTAAGTTGAATTAACTAAAAATTACTACTGCAAGCTCCACTTCAGATTACCGTAAGTTAACTTTCCTCGTAAGTTTAGGATTCATTTTGCTACATTCATACGATACATCATCTTTTATTTTGTTACTTTTGTCATGCATGATGCATCACATTTTGTCTTAAAAATACATTACCATTCTCTATGATACATTTAACTATTTATACACATATACACAATTAATTAAATGCTCAATTAAAAACACACAAGCACTTGGAATTCGACAAGTTACTTTGTTGCATAAAGTATATCAGCGTCATCTTTCGTGGTTGAGGAAAGGAAATAGGATCATGTCGTAGATGTTGGATGTAAGTCACGTGTAAAGTTCTGCGGCAACGCAGATTGTCAAAAGTATGTTCTTGGAAGAAGAAGTCATTGCTTTTCAGTCGGCTTTAAGATGACGTGGAAGAAAAGATATTATTATAAAATAATTCATTAAAACTATCAATGATTAAACAGTTCAGAGATGTTTTTTCTTAGTTATGAAATTTGTAAATGTTGAATGAGAGTGATGAAGTGAAAGGTGGTGTTGTTTCGTGGGCTTGTTTTATTTTACGAGTTGGACAGATATTTTGAAAATATTTAGTCGAGTGTGATAATTTATTAAATTAAATATAATCATGTTCCAACCAACGGATACTCAAAGTAAGTGAATCAACGGATAAGTGAGCAGTGAAGATAATTATCAAGCTGTTACGATTTTATTCATCATTGTACGGTGGTTAACCGAGAGTGTATAGATGATGTTGCTATAGTCAATTCAATAGTTGTTTCCTTCTAATCTTGAATTTTATGATATACCTTTTTTGTTACTTTTGACTTTAAAATTTCAACTGTTACCAAGTTTTTCCTTGCTTGGCTTGTAATTATTCATCCACTGTGATGTAGAAACGTAACTGCAATCTCTATTGTATTCAGTAGTGCTCAGAATCTTTAATTATGATTTTTTTTCTTGTTTGTTATTCATTATTAAATAATTATATGTTGTGTATCAATGGTTGTTAGTCACTTGAGTCATCACTGCTTACTATTTGTGTTTCGGATTCTGGTTGTTCTGATGATTTTGTGATTTGCTAGGAAATGATAATGATGAACTTATAACTTGTTAGATTTATCAATCTTAATTGTCGATTGTGAACTTGTTGATTTGTAAATTTTTTTTTATGGGATAATTATTTTAAGATGTCTTCTTCCTATTTTTACTCTATCAATTAGCGATCATTTACTGCTTGTTTATATTTTTCGAGCAGTTAAATAAGTTGTTGTATTATAATATCCTATCTACATTTTAGTGTTTTTGAGAATGCCTAGAGTATACACTTTTACATGGAGTTCGATTATATAACACTCGGTAACGTTTCTCCCTCTCCCAAATAAACGGCTGGATCCATTTTTATGTAAATATCACCAATTGAAAGCTTATAAAACCTGGAGAGTAAACTAATCAAAACAATGATTTAAACTTTCTTTAATGCATTGTGCATGACAGATTTCGTAATTTTACATGCAGTTCAACCTAATGCATAGTTATGCATTTTGCTATGTGCATGGCGGATTTCGTAACAGGAAAGGAAAGCGTGGTTCTAGAACTACGTACAAATGACCTTTCCTTCCTAGACAACTTTTATTTTTCGAGGCTCCTCCTACTTCACAGTTGCAGTTATTATTACACAGTGTATAAACCAGAGCA
>JAHZNA010003827.1:0-65615 GCA_027743935.1 Sinodicranocentrus sp. ZH6 | reverse complement strand
CACTCTTCCCGGTCTTCGGGACAATAACTACACATATACCATCTACTTCCAGTGATGTCTTCCGATTTCGGAAGACTCATACAATATTAATTATGCTTCGGGCTTCGCCCTCGCATAATTCTCAATTCAATACGAGCAAGATTGATTGTGTCCAGCCAGACTCCCGTATACTACATAGAGATATGGTGGTTCTGTGAGTCCATTACCTTGATTGTCTCATAGTGCTCCTAAGTGACGGTGGTGTAGTATGAGAATTGGGAATATTTTATGATGCCGATGGGATGTCACATTTTCTGTACGACCAACTTTGTTATGATGCCGAAAAAAGTACCTTCAGTACTCAAAACGTAAACAGAACTGAAATAATAATATCTTTGTCGACTCAGTGGTTAGTAAAGAGTAGAAAATCATTCACGGTGTTGCTCAAAAGGGTCTAAAGTTGATTTTCAGCATTTGTTATCATTAAGGAAAGTAATAATGTTGGCTCGAAAGTGATGATAAAATAACTATTTTTATTTATTTAGAAGCAGATAAGTTGTATTAAGTGAATGTTGAATGTGAAAGAAAACCAAAAGTGTAGTATTCCTTCCTTTGTCCTATTTTCTGTGGACTGGACTAAATACAACTGGCTGAATACTTTTGATTTGATTGTAAAGATGCATTGAAATTTTGCGGATGGCTAGGACAAATTTAAACTTTTTTCCCCTCACGGAAATGGAATACTAATGACACGCTAAACGGTTTACAATGACTAAATAATTATATCTTAATTCAGAAGAAGTTGGAAGTGCTTGTTAAAAACAAAATATTGAAAAGCTGTGATCAGTTGTCAGTGTCTGTGTCACGTGTAAATGATAATGAAAGGCTCATATTTGTTTTTATTCTGTTTACCACTCCCGGTTATCCTGGCACAACGGCCATTCTACTAAAATCGTTTCAGAAAATAAAAGCGTTTACTGTTTGCTTGTCTGAATGAACTAGCTAATCTTTGTGATACCGATAACGCAAAATTCAGGGAAAATGTCGCCGATCCCTATCCCTACTGTTCAAAATCAGGGAGACAAACGACCCACAAGGCCTATCGGTGGCGGAAGTACTTCAACTGAACGCAGGTAATTTTCCTTACTTAAACTTGACTTAACTTTTCGAAAAATATTTTTAACTGATTTTTTTCCCAGATCCGAGTTGGTCACAAGAGTAAAATACAGTAATACGCTTCCGGATCTACCGTTTGACCCTAAATTTATCGCTTATCCATTTGGGTCAAATCGTTTTGTAACATACTCTACTACCTCATTAGAAAGGAGTTATATTTATGAGGTTTTAACAGAACCAGATTTAGGGGTGGATGTTGAATTAGTTATACCTAATGCATACAGTGCATCAGCGAATGCGTCACTGCATCTGGATTCTAAAGATGAAAGACTTCTTGAGGATGACAATTTACTGCAAAAAAATCAAAAGCGCAGTAGGCATCATGCAAAAAGTGTGTCGTGGCTTCGTAGAACAGAATATATATCTACGGAGCAAACCCGGTTTCAGCCCCAAACGATTGAAAAGGTTGAAGCAAAAGTGGGATATTCAATTAAGAAAAGCCTCAAGGAGGAGATGCACTACATGGACAGGGATTCGCAGGTATGTAGCACAAATACCACAATCACACCATGTACCAGTTTAAATTTTTCTTTTCGTCTTTTTATAATGAGTTGGGCTAGAAAATTCTTAAACCCTCGTCTGTTTTTATTGTGCTTTTAAACTAGATTGAAAACATCAAGAAAACTTTTGACGACGCAATGAAACCAATTGAAGGCCACTTTGCTAAGCCTGGTATTGTACCAGTCGAAATTCTACCAGTGTTTCCGGACTTCCAGCTATGGAAGTACCCATGTGCACAGGTACCAAAAGTCAATATTTGGACACTGCATAGTTTAAGTCAAGTTTTAATACTAATATGACAATAGAGAAATATGCGTTAGACATACATTTAATTTTTTTTTCAAACTTGGAAGCCAGCTTTTAGTTTCTTAACAGAATAAGTTTGGCCGGTAGTTCCATTATGAAAATAGAATTTAAAGTACTATTTTACTTAAAGCAAAACATTGCGAAACAGATAGATTAATACCTTAAACTTTAATTTATCAAAATTCAAAAATTAAAATAATACAAACTTAGGTTCTACCTCTAATGAATGTCGGTTGCGTCAATTGATGTATCAATATTAGATATTGTTTAATTGTTAATATGTATTTTATAGGTAATATTTGATTCTGATCCTGCCCCAGTCGGGCGTTCAATGCCAGCTCAACTCGAAGAAATGTCCCAAGCAATGATTAGGTATGTAAGCAATTAACTTCGGAAGGCAGTGCTGTTGTTTTGCAATGATAGAAACTAAGGCGAATTCGAGAACAAATATATACTCCTTTGCATATAGTTCAAAACCACTAGGTTCGGTTTCTGGTTGTATGGTCTTCGAGGATCTTCGTTCATGTTGAGACCTTCTGTGTACTCCATGTTTTGAATTGAGCTCATTTCATTATAACCTTGAAACCTAGCATTCCTAAGTGGCTTTGAACTGCGCAGACGAGGATGTTCAATGTGAACTCACGAAACAGATATCTGAGCACCAGCAATTTTTTACGTTTACTAATTGTATAAGATCGTGTGTCTATGAAATATGAAACACTTCTCACTATTATTGTTTCAGAGGTGTAATGGATGAAAGTGGTGAGCAGTTTGTTGCGTATTTCTTGCCTTCTGAAGAAACCCTGACCAAACGAAAGAGAGACCAAGACCTGGAGCAAGATTATCAGGAAGATGATGTTTATGAATATAGGATGGCGCGCGAGTACAATTGGAATGTTAAAAGCAAAGCAACCAAGGGCTATGAAGAAAATTACTTTTTTGTAATACGGGATAATGGAGTTTTCTACAATGAATTAGAAACTAGGTGAATTTTCCGTTTAAATTTCGAATAATTAAGGGCGAACAAACGTTAACAATCGTGTATATTATATATTTCAGAGTTCGTTTAAGTAAACGTCGCACTCGAGGACCACACCAACAATTAAATACAAAATTATGCGTGAAACATGCCCCTCTAGCTTCATCTGACTACAAATTCCAAAGAAAACGAGAAAAGGAGCTCGAACCTTTACAGGAAGAGGAAGAAGAAGACGAAGAAGTTGAAGAAAAATCCATGAAATCTGACAATGAAAAGTCCGATGCCGAGACAGATGTAGGCAAAGATAGAGATGAATTAAAATCAGTTGTAGAAGAGAAAATCGCTAAGGGTTCCGATAGTTCAGCAGATTCAGACTCAGAAAAGTCTGACACAGGTAGGCATTTTTTTAGTTAGACGTGCGTTAGTAACTAGTATACTAGTATTTCAATGATTAAATTATATGCACATCATATCTTAATTTAGAGCAACGTAAGCCGGAGCCTAAAACAAGTAAGAGAATAGTGAGCGATGAAAGTGATAAAGAACACGCTTCTTCGGGATCTGAAAAAGGCAGCCCTAAACGCAGTGATAAAGACTCTGATTCAGGATCAGGATCGGGGTCATCAGGATCGTCATCTTCATCGGGAGAAGATTCGGATTAAATTCGGTTTACGAGCAGAATAGAATACGAATACCGTGCACTTGTACTATGCTAGCGTTTGCTTTGCTGCATCGACAGACAGTGCGTATGGTATAGTATAACATGTAAAATGGAAAATAAACGTATTCTAAAAAACAGTCGTGTTCCTTAAAAGGTTTAATAACAATTTTTTAAGGATTTGTTCTAACATCAGCAACTGCTATGAATTACCATTCGTTTGATCAAACATAATAAGTAAAGAAGTTGTGTCCACGGTTGGACATAGCGAATTAATCTGTGAAATAATTCAGTTATATTATTTCATACGACCAAATACAAGATTGATTTTACGAATTACTCTAGTCCATTATTAGAACTGATAATATTTGTTTTTGCTTTTACCTGCATAACAAAGAATGTTATATCGATCTGAATTTGCTTCCGAATCTTATCATCGTCAGAGAGGACCTTATTGCTTTCTGCGCCGCTCACATGTTGGCCTTTCACTTTTTTTAATCTCTTCAAACTTTCTTCCATCCTCAGTACAGAGGTTAGTACTTCTTCAACTTGCGCTTTGTACCTGATAATATTAACACGATGCATTCAGAACCTCAAACTTAATTACATTTACGCCACATATCGTTGTTGCGGCAGAAATCAAATTAGTTAGGTACCTTTGAGAAACCTGAGTACCAACATGGGATCCGATATTTTCCCATAGATCTCCCTGATGACAATTTGTAACAGTTTCTTTCAAGGAACTTAAGGGATGCACAATTCCTTCCACGTACTCTCCATGTTTAGTTGGAAGCTCTCTATTTGTTCTTCGGTATAATCTGGGCACTTCCGTGACTAGTGAAATACTGGACAAACATTTGCTAGTAGTTATCTGTACGAGTCGCTTCTCTATGTAACTCCGTAGGTGTTCCCATTTAAAATCAGCAAAAAACGATTTTGGTATAGCTGTTAAGCATAGGTTGGCAGGTCTATCGGTATCTCGCGTATCTTGTAGAGAGTAATTTGAAAGCTGACTGCTCAATTTTTCAATGATAAGTTGCTGCACAATCAGTTCTGCTAGTTTGAGATCACAGTATACGTTTAGTAACACACTTATTGATTCATTTTCTGACGAAGATACCTCCTTTTCTAGTGCATTTATGTATCTCGAAACTATCAAGGCACTTGCTTTTAAAAATCTGCCAGATATATGGTCAATATAAATTTTGTCTACATCCCAACACTGAACGGGCAAATAAAAAAACATCAGTCAGAATTATTCGAATTTAGAAGTACATAATTACGCACAATTACAAAAAAATATTTTTACGTAAAGTATACCTGCTTGAGCACCTTTATCATTGCTCGGGTACAATCCAGTTTGAAATCAGAATTAGCACACATAGTGGACACATCCTCTAGCGCTGACTCTAACTCAACAGCTAAAGAATGAAACCTAAACACAGATACAATTTGTGCTCATTCATGACGTATCAGAGAATATTATTGACCAGAAAAGATCATTAAATTTCAAATTTGGCTAATTCATAAGAACTTTACCTCAACTGAAAGTAAACAGGAAATTGCCATTTTGAAAGAAAATCTTTCAGTGACTCTGAGTTCCTAAAAGCTTGTAAATGATCTATAGAAGGCATCATTTCTTCTGAAAATGTTATAAACCTCTCACATCTCATCCAGTTGGAATGAAAAGTATCGGGATTAGATGGTGACCAGATATGCGGAAAGTGTTTTTTCAAAATTTCCAATACATGAGGAAGTACACAGTTGCTCAAAAAATTGTAATTCGACATCCATACATAGTCTTCTAATTGTCTGGAGACTTTTATCGTAGGCGAATCAACAATAAAATTTTCTACTCCATCCAGCAGAGATGAAACATTCCCTTTCTTCGACAAGATTTCATCACAAACCGGTTTCAAGACGTTAGAGATAAAAATATTTTCAGCATCAGAAACCTTTTGCAGTTCCACATATAAATGTAACAACTTTATCACAATTGATTCGCTATTTAAACTGCCTGCTACACTTGACTTCAATGAATGAGTTATAAGTAGAGAATTCATTCGACTTAAAGCCTCTTCCATTAGCACAGTCAGCCTCTAAAATTTTTAAAAAATAAGAATAGCTAAGTTTGTTCAGCTTTTCCGGTTAATGCTGCTTGATTTGTGTAAACATAAACTTACATTTTTAACGTCATTGGACATTGGTGATTCTAGGCAGCTACGGAGTAAAAATTGCGCGTTTGCTACTTCCTCGCATGTAGATGATAAAGCGTGAAAATCTAATTCTGAACAAATTTTTTCGGGCACTCGCCGCATATGCTTCTCTGACGACTCAGCAGCTAAAAGCACCATTCTGTGAAGTTGAAGCTGTTTTTTAGTCTGGCGAATTTTTTTCTTCAAATCCAGCTCACTTTTAAGCGAATCAATTGTAGAATCCAACGATTCAACATATACCTGTCCAAAGTAAATATGGAATAGGAATAACAAAGTAAACTATCCACATTTTAATACTGTCAACAATATTCTAAATTACTGCATTAATTTTAACTTACATTTAAATCATTTTTCGCCTTTTGTAATGGACCAGCAATATTTTGAATTCTTCCATCCAAACCAACCAGATTTGATGACAGATTAACAAACTGGCCGTAGTCCTGATTGATTAGTTCAATCAACGATGATCGCAAAAACTTCAAATGAGTTCCCAAGTCGTCACGTAGCACATCTAATGGTACACGTGTTCTTTTGTTTTGAATAAATTCATCTACTGAAAACCCTTCCACGAGGAATTCTTGCGGTTCAAAACTACCCCTTCCATCCTGGTCTGTTAGCAAAGAATGTCTGGATCGCAACATTATTGCTGCTGATCCTGATTTAAAGACGGAAGGAAATAATGCAGCCCTCAAGTGATAACTCTATAATCCTGTTTGTTTGCACACACTGAGAAACTGGACCACTGGCTGGGCTGGGTGAAAGCAGGCAACTAAAAGTTCCATTTAACCTTGATTAAAGCTAAAAAAAAGGACAATATTCACTACTATTAATTACGCACGATATACTACTGACTACTGACAACGTGTGACAGCACAGCACACCAACGTGAAACGTACCACCAAGTTATCAATCACATAAACAAAGCTACTAATAACGTTCACATGTTCCAGCGACCAGTGAGATTTTAAATTAAAAAACGAGAATACACTTACCATTGACCATGTTATGTAGAAAACTAAGATGACCAACAATACTAACAGAAACTATAAAGTCCTCCGTTAACGGACAACACTAACCCACATAAAATAGTACAATAGTTTATTAAGCTAAGTGTTCTTATTAATTTTAGATCACAAAAACTATTTAAAATGCAAAATACAACAAACCTGACAAACTCTTTATGTTTTGTTATGTTGAGTTGGCAAATCATCGAGGTTTCCGCGTTAATTTTAAAATCTTGCAACGCCCCAAACTCTTAAAATCAATGGAGTGCGAGTGTTTTGCTGTAGAATTAAATTCACTTACTTGTCAATATGTCAAACACCCTGACCTTGACAAACGCGGAAACACGCCAAAAAGGGACATCGTTGTACAACGTCTTAACCCATATGCCACATCTAGAATCTAGACTACAGGGAAGATGAAAAGCAGGAAAAAGTCCTTCACAAGAGCACCTGCGTTTGCATGCAGCTATTTACAGTATGAACCTGTTTGGGGTTACATAAATACGTGTAGAGAAGGCAGGGGCAAGTCAAACACAAAAATATATTTATCAATGAAGGTAAAAGCATGGATTCATTCCGCCTTTCACCACATCTCCATCCCCAATTAGAAAACGCTCAAATGAAGTTTGAAGGTCGCGAATGTTGTCATCAAGCCAATTTTTATTAGACTGAAAGAATATGAGACTAAATTGATCTTAATCAGTTGAAATTTGCAGATTCGTAGAAAATTCCAAGATATGCACACCCATACATATATTCACCACTGCACCGGATATTGCCTATAGAGGAAAAGTAGGTTTTTATGCATATGTTCTGCTCTAGTTTCGCACTACCAAACACTATCTACTAAACCTAAACAGTTAAACAGCATGAGAAGTGTACTATAAGTACGGGTGCAGTAGATTCCTCTGTCTGCTACCGCACACTTACACACCGTGGTCTGTTGTGTTTTTGGGTCCGCACTCCGCAGAATGTGTTTCCCTATACACATCAATTTGCAGGCAGGTTCCAAAATTCCAAATGTTGAATGTGCGATAATAATTTGTTGGTGTTAAAAATGCTAGTCAGTTTTCTGAAGCTGGAGCTGGAAGCCTGCTCGTCTTATGTTCGCTTTGATTAAAAATGATTAAATGTCCTTAGCTCTTATCTGTGTTCTGTTCTTGTGCTGTAAATTGGCTACAAAGCATAAAAGGAGAAAACTCAATCATCTGTTGTGTTATGAGGAAACTTTAAATACTCTCTCTGACGTGTGATTTTGGATAATTTTTATCAAAGTGAAATAAGGGACTACGTATGTACTAGAGACACTTGCAAGTTCATGAAATTCCTAATCGTGAAAATTACTAAAACAGTGATAGTTGCAAGGTGAGTGTGACTAGGTTCTTGTCGCATGCATGTGACCTTGACAAGACAAGCGACAGTGTTTTAAGAATTCATGGTGTCGAGTTGTTAGTTTTGTTTGTAAAATTGACTCCCAGATTTCAAGATCCGAGATTGATATTTGTACGGATATCTCACAACTTGACAGCTGGGCATTGCACATTCTAGGCATTTTACATTTTGTGGTGATAACAAACATTGAACACGTAGCTGGGCCAGCTGATTGTTGGTTTTAAGTGAAGAGTTTGGATTGCAGGAACCAGTGTCTTTACGTACAACGTATGTAACCGTTTTACAGTTCGATCGAAGAAGAGAAAAAAGGAGGATACGGTTTTATTACGGTCAACGGTTTAAACTCATCACTCATCTAATCCCAGGTGAGCTTCTTCTACATTCAACAACATTCTAGTAGACTAGCACCAGCACTAAGTAATGTTTTGATGTTAGCAGTGTTTATGTGTTGTTAACTTTTTTATGAACTATCTAATCGTAAGATGTGAAACTGCCACCTATAACTGACAGTTTGTTCGCATTTCTTTTCTGTGAACACTGTTTTTATGAGAATCTCGAAAATGAGTTTTCTGTGGTACATGTATATATCTGTAATATTTCTATACACCATAATATGAGTCGCTTTAACTCTTTTTAAATGGAGCTAAAATTGATTTCCTAAATTTAGATGCATACTTTTCCTACCTAAAACACAACCCAACTTATGACTTATGGTAACTAGCAGTACTGATTGCTTTTGACTGTCGTGCATGTGCTTTTGACTGTTAAAACTTAACCTATCAACTAGTAGTTTGATAATTCATAATAGAATTCATCTGGATATTATGTCATGTTAATGTCACTGACGATGAGTTTTTAAGTCTCTTTTCCTCTACCTCCAAGGTTTGATGTTCCTTTTTCTTTAAACAGTAAGTGTACGCTTTACTTTATTAACTTTATGTTGTTCTATGTTTGACTTTTAATTTCATACGTAGATTGCATCCAAAACCTGTAGGAGAGAAGCGTTACTTAATTCAAATTCAGTGCATGCTGTAATGTTGAATGTAATAAATCTTGACGGTTTGATATGCTTACTATACCATTTATTTTATTTTAAAAATGACTGTTTTCATTTCAGCTTGTTCAATATTGACAATATTTACACGTTTTTATAATATAAAGTGTATGCATTTTTATACCGTACGATAGGAAGTGCTTTCATTATAGAATGAACAAATCAGAACAAATGAACAGGTTATGCTTTATGGTATAAGAAAAATTCCTATAATCAAGAACCTCGAAAGAAATCCTGCATTAAAAATTTGAAACATTTTTTTACTTTCTTAATCTCAACCGTGTATTAAGGAATGCAGATAGTCAATAGTCGCAACTTGTTTGGTATACGTAATACGTTAAAATTATTTCCTTCAGCACTATATTTAGTGCTGAAGGAAATAATATAATTTTCAAAAAGTAAAACTCTTTTTTGATTTTGTATCGCGCAACATAACTTCATTGTTCATGTACGCATGCATGGCTTCTACCGTTAACCATCTCCATATATGCAGTTTACATTTAATTGTAGTTTTAGGGTATAACACAATAATAAATTTAAATTGCGCTAGCAAGTATACTATATATGTACCTCCTATCAATTAATAGTAATTAATACATTTACCTAGTCTATCCACAAAGATTAAGCTATAAAAACGAATAAGAATTGGTGCCTGATCGATCTGGTGTCTTGTCTTCAGGATTGAAAGAAGGACCGTTATAGTTTCCTGCCTTCGTAGACTGTCTTAATTCTATACATTGTAAATAAACTCATAAAATTCAAATCCAGATGCATGTTATCGTCTACAGACATTGATATACGGTTTATCATATACCTCCTGAGATTTTTCTTGTAGTAATTTATTAATCTTGATTAATTTAATCAAATCAAATCAATCTTTATTCATGTGTTTAGAGAAATCAGTCATACAATTACAACGAGTTCGATTTAACATAGTGGATAATGATTATATTGTGGCTATATTGATTATATGTGTAACACAGCGGATTAAAAGGCTTACGGCCGCGATTACAAAATGACGTCTTCTACATCCACCCTTGGTATTCCTACCAGTGCTACACATCAAGGTTTTGGAGCAACCGCGTTATCACCATTTCAGAATTCAGGTAAATACTTTAATAAGTTGTGTTGTGTGTTTTCTTTGTCATGAATTCAGATAGGTTAAAAAATATTATACCTACTTGCTCTATACGAAGAGGTTCATTTTCATTCAGGTTTATGGTTTTGTAGAAAATGTAATGAATCTGATATTTATTTAACATGAAGGAGGTGTGGGTGTAGCATTGATGGAAGGCCCTCTTAGCAAGTGGACAAATGTTATGAAAGGCTGGCAGTTTCGATGGTTTGTGCTAGATGAAAACACAGGGCTGCTATCTTATTATACGGTAAAGATCCTTTGAGCATAGGGGTTTTCTTTGTCTTGCAGTTTAGTTAGACGCATATGGCTTAAAATTAGCAATTTTTCCTGCTATCTTTACGTCGGAAGTATAAACGGTTTATTTATTAGATTGGAAGTAATGTATTGAACTGTATTGTTGATAGTTATTTGCTATACACAGCTATGCATTATTTTTTAAATCGCTGCCTGAATCTCATTACGAAGCTTTACTTTAAGCTGCTTACTATTAAATTACGAAACATTGAGATTACTATACTAATACGTGTAGGTATTGATTTATAGACGAAAGAAAAAATGCGACGTGGAGTTAGACGAGGCTGTATTCGTTTGCAAGGAGCGGTCTTAGGAATAGACGACGAAGAAGATGCTAATTTCACAATTACAGTTGATGCGAAAGTATTTCATTTACAAGCAAAAGATGCTGAAGAGCGAGAAATTTGGGTAGAACATTTTGTAAAATTTTGTCGTACACATTTGTAAAATTGAAAATAGAGAATGTTTACCTTATGTGTACACTATATGGAGTTCAACTTCGATTGGTAATTTGTAGGTAAGGGCACTTGAGGAAACTATATTAAAGCACGCTCGTTTGCGTCCTGGTTCTTACCTACCCTTACATTTTGCAACCAATATGGCTGGAACTACTGATGAACCGTTACGAAGGTTTGAGCAATGCTTGGCTCAAGCTGATGCCTATTTGCAATTACTAATCCAGCAAATTATGGCCTTAGAATCTAAACCAGAAATGGGCTACCTAGTTGGTAGAGCCAACGAATATTTAGAAGCAGTGAAGCATAGCATTGTTCTTCTTCAAATCGCGAAGGTATTAAATTGTGATTATCGTGGTTGTTATCGATAAAGAAGAGGACTCACAATATTTTTAAAGTACTTTATTACATTTTCAGAACACTGCCTTTCCTATTGCCGGATTAACTGCCCCCATTATCTTACATTACTCAGATCCTGAGGTTCAAACTGGAATCGCTTTTGGTTCTGAATGTCGTGAATCAGTTAGTTCGTCGGGAGACAGTAAAAGTCCTCCCGCAAACCATGATCGTAATGCAAACCCAAGCTCAACGATTGTAGGCCAGTCACCAATTTCTCCTAATGAGAAGAATCCTGTTTTCATATCGTATTCCAGTTCAGATGACGAACAAGACTTTTATGACGCCAATGAGGATTTTGAAACTGAGCAGTAAGTTTGATTTCTTCATAACATCATCTAGGACTATACTTTAGACTGTCAAGTAACAATATTCATATTCACGTTGATACAAGTGTTGGATTACTTTGATTGGTTATGACTAACAATAACAATGACTGGGGCTGAACTGGGACTGCTCATCAAAGTATACTTGTATACAATACTTGTATACAATAAAATATCCCATTCATTTTACCAACGCAACTTAATCAAAATGAGCAATTCTTGGAGTAGAATAGAAGACTAGCGCCAGTGCAGTTTATACTGATAATGGTAAAAAGTGATCTGTTCGAGACAGAATTTTAAGACTAATTTTTACTATAAAATGTTAGACCACTAACTATGCGAGAAAGTAATACTCAGAATCAGTAACGGAGATCTAGCTAGATAGTGCTTTTTTTTGGCTAGTTGCACCTCATAAGATGAACGCGGCTTAAACTAGGTCTACGAACCATGAATTGTGTTTCAATTTTGCAATGACGCTGTGTTGCTGCTGTGTTCGAAGGTGTGTAATGCGTGTATTATACAGACATGTATACAACCATGTACAAACATTGCTGCCAGGACGGACTCCCTTTGCTTTACTTTGTGTTTTGTCAGTTTTAAAATTGTGATCGCTATTATTTTGTGAATTTAATTGATGATGTTGCTTTGAAGTACATGTAGCGATTTGTGTCTGCCTTTATCTTTTTATCAAGTTCCATTTGCAATAATTCTAGTTTCATTCACACGATTTTTAAAAAAGTGTTAAATATGACTATTTTTGTTTAGGAAATCAGATCCTAATCCAGTTTCTGTCGAGGTAGCTTCAAAAGACGTAAGCGGAATGGCCGTGGTTATTGTACCGAGCCCCATTGAAGTGGGTAGTGTCACTCAGGACTTTGACTGGGACTCCTTGTATGAAGAGGATTCTCCAGAGGAGGACCTGGGATCAGTAGAAAATCATGGATCCGTTTTGTCCCACTTAATTTCGCAAGTTAAAATCGGCATGGATTTGACGAAAGTTGTGTTACCTACATTCATTCTGGAAAGGCGATCGTTGCTGGAGATGTATGCTGACTTTTTCGCACATCCAGACATGTTTGTTTCGATAGCTGATCAAACCAACCCAAAAGACAGAATTGTAGCAGTACTGAGGTAAAATTATCTATCTTTTAATCCATTATCACTTCTATAGAGGATTGTCTGTCAGGTTAAAGAAAAATTTCACTTTCAGATGGTATTTAGGGGCCTTTCACGCTGGACGACCTTCAGAAGTTGCTAAAAAGCCGTATAATCCTATACTTGGAGAATTTTTCCAGTGCAATTGGAACATGAAAGATTGTCTGTCGTCAAAAACCGCACTAGATGCTCCGGATGAATCTCATGTTTCACATTTCAGTCAAAGAATTGTCACTCCATCGGGCGCATTGAATATAGCAAACAAAGATGGAACACTCTTCCCATGGGTTGGTGATCCTAATTCTCTAGTTTTCTTAGGAGAGCAAGTTTCGCACCACCCTCCCATATCTGCATTTTATGCGGAACATGTCAGCAAAAAGATATCATTAAATGCTCACATTTGGACAAAATCAAAGTTTCTTGGACTTTCTATAGGTTATTGCATTTTTAATTTTGTCTGTTTTTTCAACTTTCTTTCGCTTGAGTTTAATGTTTATATTACGTGTTACGCACGCACTCCCACTATCTAGGTGTTAACAATATTGGCCATGCTACACTATCAATACACAACCCATCTAGAGAGGATTACGTATTGGGGTTTCCAAATGGATATGCAAGATCTATCTTGTCAGTCCCATGGGTTGAATTGGGGGGACAGGTCACTATATCATCTATACAAACCGGTTATAGTGCCCGTGTTGAATTTCTAACAAAACCTTTCTTCAATGGCGAAAAAAATAAGGTAGATTTAATGAACTACCTACTTTATGTTTTTATGAAACTGTAAATGTGTTATGCTATGTAATATGGTTTGTAGATATCGGCGCAAGTGTTTAGTCCAGAAGATAAGAAAAAACCGTTTCTCTCTGTTGACGGTGAATGGAACGGTTCAATGATTGGAAAATGGGCTGATGGAAGAACTGAGAAATTTGTAGATGTCAAACAGTTAAAGATTATTAAGAAACGCACTAGGCCAATTGTTCATCAAGAAGTTTTTGAATCGAGAAGACAATGGAAAGATGTTAGCAGAGGCTTAAAGTTAGACATTTTGCTCTTATCGAATCTCGGTTTACACTTGATAATGTAAAATAATTCTATGGCATTATTTACTGTATTGTGTTATGGTATTGTTTCGTCAACTTTCATAGGTACAGAGATATCGATAGAGCCACAGAATCAAAATCATTTTTAGAAGAAAGGCAAAGACAAGAAGCTCGTGAACGAAGCGCTCGAGGTGAAACATGGAAACCTCGATTTTTTATTCCTGCTGGAGACACGTGGATATTTTCTGAACCTCTAGAACAAAGACTGAAAAAGATTCAGCAGCCGAGGGGAAGTCAACAGTAGCAGTATAGATTAAGTTTGTATAATCTCCTATGACATAAGCGTAACATGACTGCGGCCACATATATCGGCTTTGTTTGAACATGCATATGTACTCCTAACCTTCGTAGTTGAGGATAATATATATTTGAAACTGAACTTGTTGCTCAGTGTTTTGTGAGGTTTAAAATATCTATAATCGGTTCGGTTGATGTTGTTGGTTCAAGTACACTAGTGTTTGTGTTTATTCAATATTTATACGACCTATTCAGTCAGTCAATCAATTGAACTCATGTACACAGATGATATTGATTTTTTGTAAAACTTGTGAGTAATTTTAGATTTCAAGCTTACGGAAACCCAATGTATTAGTCCGTAGCAGAACTAAAAAATGATGAAACATTCAAGTGAGTATAATTTACATTGCCAAGTAATTTTTTTAGAAAAGTGCCATGATATATTACTCAATTAAAAGACCATGTCAGCAGGAACACTAATCACTCAGCGTGTTTTATGTATCATTCACAGTATACTTCGTTGTTTGGTTATTCGCAATATCGCAATAACATAATATAATAGGACCACCTGGGAAAATAAATTGCATTTCGTCCAACTGTAGGTTAAGCGGTAGGATTCTTTGAATGATTTTTAAACTCTTAAAACGAACGAACATTTTGGCGCAATACAAGTTTACGTTAAAAGGCTTAAATCGCAATGGGGCACCAACGTAGTGTGCTCTTCAACTCACAGATCTTCACATAAACCTTTGTAAACAGTAAATTAATCTGTATAAAAATATAGCAACAAATATGATTAAGCTGAGCGAATGATAAATTTACATTATAAGATTATAAAGCATGCTTGCTGCTAAACTCGATTCAATTTTATTGAGAAAAGAGTTTCTGGTTCAGGGGTAGCAAATAAAGGTTTTGGCTCCCTAAAAATCGGGGCATTGGCATTGGTATGAATTTTTGGGGGGGTTCAATGGATTCTTATGGGAAAAATGATTTAGAATTTTAGAATTCCTATCCCCCCATTTTCAGGGAGCCTAAACGTCGATTTGCAACCCCAGATAAATTCACTGCCAATTTTATTTAAAGCAATTAAAATGTGCTACTGAAAGCAATTTAATACAATCCCTAAACTATTATGAGGCTAGTGTTTATTGAGCTATTGTGTACAACTACATGCGAAACTCTTGAAGTATTTAAACTCTTACCGTAACGAAATACAATAAAATGTGTGTCTAAATTTAAAGATCATGAATGTATGAAACAATATCCGTTTTCGGTAATCAATCTCACAGATTTTAGATTTTTTGAGTACCTTATTTGCAGTCTTTACTGAATAACGATTCAATAAAGTTGTAATAAATCCACTGTATCAAAGATTCAACTACGCACACATTAGACTAGACAAACACGTATGCTTTAAAACCAACATAAATGCATTATAAATGATCTGGACATTGACTAGTTGAGAGAGATTTGGTTGCCCATTATGTAACTATAACCTGTTTTTTCACAAGAAATCCCGTTGTGTCAATGTGCATCTCAGTCATGTTCTGCTAGATTTCATAGAATAGTTTTAATTAAGGAATTGTTCGAAAACTGCAATTAAGTAAGACTACGTTATTAATAAACTCACTGTGATTATGACCAGAATAGAAATAGCTTCTAAGCTCCAGTTTGTTCGTTTCTTTATCATAAAGCAAAGATACAAAGTACTTAATCACAATTGGAACTGTCAGGAAGGCGCTGAGTGCAGACGGGACTGGGACTGTGTAAGTACCTGTGCAATGCTGTATACAATGATGATGAATTTACTGTTTTTTCTTGCAATTGGTGCGCGCTGGCGCTGAGTGCGATCAAGTAAAAATTTCCTAAATAGCCAAATTATAAGTCATCTACATTTGCAATTCTTGCATAATCGGGATCTGTATGAGCTTTATGTAGCAAAAATAGTATGTTTAATGATTTTTGTTCATTTCTGTACTCCACGCTGTACCTATAAATTATGATAATGGTTATGAACAGCATGGATATTATGCTCTCTATATACTATTTGTGGCAAGTGACTTCTGTGATTCATCAGACAATATTATAGGTATATGTATGGGTATGTGCGGCATTACGATTCACGAAGCCATGAAGTGCTAGCCACATGGACATGGACATTAATGTTAAACCAAACCAGATTTTATGCATATACATACGTACCTTGTACTTATCACGGAATTTATCGTATGAAGCAAAAGCAAAGAAGCTGCCACACTCAAGCACAATACGATGCACGAATAAGGCAGAGCCAGAGGATGTTGTTAGTTTGATTGTGAGTGAAGCAAGACCTTCATTAATCTACAGGTGTAAAGTGTTTTGATCTGTGCACAAGATATTTGCTGCACATCTCTCATTCATGTTCAAGGTTTTGGAGAAATCTTCCACAATGCTTAACTAAACTGCAATAGCTGGACTACATGCTCCCTTGTCGTTGTGTGCTGTATAGTGTCATCATCATCTTCCAGCACATCATTTTATTGTGAGTGTTTAGTTTTCGCGAAAAGCAATGATTTGGAGCTCTTAGTATTACAATTACAATGGCACATGATAACTTTACAATCTTCTCCTTAATTTGGGTTTGGGTCCTCACGCCGAAGTTGTCAAGCGCAGGCTTCAGTTTTTACTGTAGGTGATATTGAAATTATCCAAGAAAAGACGACTATGGGCCTTAACAGGTCATTCAGCTTGCGAATCATCAGAGAATCAAAAACAAATTCCAGGAATTAGAATGATGCCAAAAACTGTGGTATTTCTGGTTTTAGTATTTCTTTTGCAAAAAGATATCCCGATTTGCAACAGTAGCAGTGGTGCTAATAGCAAAGTGCAAATACTTGATGACGGATCACCGTATGTTCGGCTTCAGCACGGCCTGTACTTTGGAAAAACTCTTACCAGTAGAAAAGGGCAGTCGTATCATGCTTTCATGGGCATTAGATATGCTGCTACTCCAAAAAGATTTGAGGTACATAAAAATGGAAGTTTTTCCTACGGTCTTTCTACAAACGAAAATATTTGTGCTCTGGATCGGTGTTGTGATAAAATAACAATGATATATTAATTGCGGGTTTTAAGGTAATCCTTCACCGATTTTCATATACTTAAGTATAGTTAATGTCTTTCAGAGATCCACGCCAATGTCGGATCTGGATATGATTCTGGCTCCGTTGTTAGCACAGTCTCTTGGTTCCTCCTGTCCACAAACTTCAGAAGATGGACTGAGTTTTGTGGGGAAGGAAGATTGTCTATTTGTTAATGTCTATGTTCCTGCGGTATAAATACATTTATTTTTGGGCTCATTTGTGAAAACTGATACATATGAGTTAAAACAAATTCTGTTTCTGATTTATAACTTCAAACTTCAATATTTTAACATTTTTACAGCGCGACCCGGCTGATGAGGATGGATTCCCAATTATTGTATTTATTCATCCGGGTTCTTTTAAATTTGGAAGTGGGGGCACTCACAATGCAAAATATTTTATGGATGAAAATGTAATTTACATTACATTTAATTTTAGATTAGGAGCTGTCGGTAAGTAATATCGTCTAAATTTTGACCATATGAAGACCGAACCGAAGGAACATAAATTCATTTAATGGGGTCTGCATTGCGTAGGATTTTTTAGCACTGGAGATGATGCTTTACCAGGAAATTTGGGATTACGCGACCAAATTACACTTCTAGAGTGGACCAAAGAAAATGTTGTTGAATTCGGAGGAAATAAGAAACGCATAACAATAGCTGGAACAGAGTCCGGTGAGATTACATAGATTTTGCTATAATAGGATTGCTGTAAAAACATGTGTGCTAATTTTACTTTTGGAATTTTGGAAGGCGCTGCGTCAGTTCAGTATCTGCTCTTATCTCACGTTTCACAAGGTAAAATTCCCAACTTCTGCCAAATTTTGTCCTGTCTTAATATGTTCTAAAACGCCATCTAACTAGTCTTATAATGTGTATTACGAATATAATTCATTTTCTTAGGTTTATTCCAAAGTGCAATTATACATGGAGGTTCTGCCTTGTCTACCTTTCCCCCAAACTCAGCATCACATATCAAAGAAATATCCGAGAAGCTTGAATGTCCTCACGTACCCTCTAGCCTACTTGCAGAATGTTTGAAGACCAAACGACTCAAAGATCTCATGCAGATCCAGAAAATTGTCTCTGTAAGCCCCAATAGCAATGATACTCCAGCTTTATTGTAGATTGCATTCATTTTCCATTTATAGTATTTATAAAAACGATACTAATATTGTGCTGGTATTGAATAGGCAAAATACCTCAACGTTTCAACTCCATTCCTGCCGTCATCTGAGCAATGTGGCAATAAATACAAGCTGTGCTCAGATTCTTTTCTAACGAAGCATCCTGCTGAGCTTCTTTCCCGGAGACAGTACAAGAGAGTGCCATTGCTCATTGGAATGCACTCAGGCTCACTAGTGTCAAGTGCATCCCAAAATACCCTCATCGAAAGCACGAGTCAGCACCACAGATATTCGCATCACCCCACTCTCAACAGAAAGATGCTTTCATTTATTTTCTTCCTGAAATCTGTTACTTACAAGGGCTTACTATTTTATTTATCATTTTCTTGTAGTTCCTGATTCCTACCTTCCTAAATCAGGATTGGAAAAGGACATCATTATCAGTTGGTTGAGTAATATCATAGAGAGAGTACCCTCATTCCATACAAATTTTACAAGCGTGTCTGAGGAAATCCAGCAACTATATTTCAACACAAGTGTTCACTACAATGATGCTCTAATGATTCGAAATAGCATTAATAACTTTTTATACGATGGCTTGGTTGTGTATGGGGTGTGGAAATTTGCAGTGACTTATGCCCGAGACAAGCCTGTCTACCCATACATTATTACATTTGAAGGGTCTACCACTGGGTCTACACTTCACGGTAGGTTTAGGTTTAGTGTTCCATTTCATGCTACTTACTTTACTTGTTGAACCATGTGCTTGGGATTTACGACTGGGAGAAAGTTTTTACTTCTCACGCTTGCTTTTATACGTACTTAAGTCTCTCAACCTCAAACCATCGTTTCTCATTTTATGCAATCTCTGGAATTCATTACTGATTAGGTACAAGTACAAGAACTAATAGAGGCTTTCCAGACGGGACTGAATTTCTGGCTCCCTCATTACCTGATCTCCATGAGTTTGAAGTTGGATCAGATGAAGAAATTTTCTCCCAGCATCTAGTCCATTTATGGTCTACATTTGCAACTCATCTGTAAGAAAATTCGAAAATAATGAATGTCTGCTTGATTGTCATTTCTTGAAACTTTTTGTCGCAAACTTTATATGATCAATGTTCTTAAAATTTAATTTACCTCTGAATGTGCAACTTACAGGAAACCTGTAGATGTATGGCAGAACAAAGAAACTTGGATGCCTTTATCGATTGCTCAACTGAATGGGGAAAAACCTCTTATGTGGTATGCGCTAGATAGAGAAGTTCAGAGGATTCCAGAGCCGTTCTCAAAAAGAATGAAATTCTGGGACAAACTTTTTAAGAAAGAGACAGACCTGTTTATTTAATTGACAGGCTGCTTTAGATTTTCTGAAAGTGCTTAAATGATGACAACTAATGGGGTGGTGGTTCACTTATTTTGCTGGATACAGTAAAAGCATAGTTAAAGTACACACCTCAGGGACAGATTACGATTGCCAATGCATATAAAAACTTTTTTCTGTGATTTCAAAGAGTGACTGCTAAATATATATATATATATATATATATATACAATAAAGTACAACTAGTTTTGTAAAGATCACATTTATTTGTAATAAACCGAGTGATATGGCATAGGTATTGTATACATAACGTAATATTGTTCTACAACTGCTGTGGTCCAAACAAACTCCATATCTGATTATTTTTTTCAGTTTTCCCCAGTGTTAAGGCATTCACATTATGTATTTGGTTGTAAATATTCTTAAGATTGCTCTTTATTTTCAGACCCCCGAACCCATCTAGCTAATTATTAAGGAACGGCAATTTTTCCATAAAAATTATATTGCGTACATTCAAACTCTTATTCCAACGAAGTTTAATTTACTACAGAATAATGTCAAAAAATGTTATTTCGTTGCTTACAAGGCTAGCGATGGTACAAAAATGAAGTTGTTCTTAAAACTTTCACCTTCTCGGCTAATGTATACATATACTTCATCAAACGGAAGAGATGTGTCTAATTTAACTTGGATCTCACTGTATATCCATTTGTCTATACTTTTAAACAAAATCTAGAGGTTTACATTTAATTCAAAACATACACAATGCCTGAGACTGATTTTTAACTGAATGTGTATAACTGATCAGTGATCATGACCATGATACACGACTTTTTAAATCTTAAACTGAACGTAAAAGATGAATCATTCGAAGCAATATTATGGAAACTCGGCCATATTCTGATGAACTAAAAGTTGAAATATGTTTATATTTACCAGATAAACCCATTTTAGATAATAGACTTGTTGTTTAATTAATTGCATTTTATC
This sequence comes from Sinodicranocentrus sp. ZH6, assembly GCA_027743935.1. Taxonomy (NCBI): domain Eukaryota; kingdom Metazoa; phylum Arthropoda; class Collembola; order Entomobryomorpha; family Entomobryidae; genus Sinodicranocentrus; species Sinodicranocentrus sp. ZH6. The sequence goes on along the minus strand of JAHZNA010003827.1, from coordinate 44,681 downwards.
AACACTGATTTTGAATTTCTCTGTAATTACTTTGTTCACACTCTTTCATATCATATTATCCATGTCTACAAGATCCATTGTCATTCACACTGGCTGTAGACAAAATTTGCTCAATAAATTGTACTTCGTTATTTCCTACATGGCTGCGGTTAAAGATTTTTAAATTCCTCAAAGCTATTTTATACAAGAATACAATTATATTTTATTGCATATAGTCCCATTAAATGCGATGTAAATTGTCAGTTGTTGTTGTTAGTTTCAATCTCTGCCATAAGAAACTTTCGCCGTTTTAAATTTGACACTAAATTTAAGAAATACAGAAGGCCTACCTAACTTCCAACTATTCCCACGTTCCAAGAATAATTATTATTATTATACAAAAGGAAGACATGCTTCTCCAGCATGCAGGTAAGAGTCTTCACTGCTCAAGTAAAGAAAATGCATGGGTAATCCGATAATTTAATAAAGGACCTTATGTTAGAAATATGTTACAATCCTAGAGAAAATGGGACAAAAATTTGTGTAGTAAACGATTTTCAGAGATACAAAGAGTCTGGTATGGTTAGATTGGGTTTCGTCTACTCAAAATCAGCCATGCGTGCTTAGAACCCAAGTAGCCCAAGTTTGTTGGAATGCTAAATATGTATATCAAAAATACGAAATACGTCTGAAACGATGTTAGTTAATGGATCCCATGTTTACATTTTATATTCCGCTTCAAATTCAAAACTTGAATTCATTCATAGCGCAAGAGGATAAACAGTTGCTCTCTGAAATGAGATTCAAGACCGTAAGAAAACAGACGAGAACAAACTTTGTGTAAGGTTTACTCTCACAATTACCATAATGCATTTGCACTCCAAACATGATATACCCCTTTTCATCTCATTCTTGGAACGAATTTGGTACATGCTTAAGTGTTTTGCACACTCAATTTCTATTTCTATCAAAATATTATATTAAGGTTAGGTATAAAAACTGGATTTTATATCAGCCTGAAATTACAAAATGTGATATGATGGAATGGAATCCCTACGTATGAGATCAAGGTTTCCAAAATAACATCAACCAAAAGGGATATACATAGTGAGTTGTAAGTGATGCGTAGTTTATCTCAAAAGTCTGCTGATAAGTGGCACGAATAATAATATCGTACAGAATATAAATGCAGCCGTTAGAACCAAGCGCGTCTTTTGTTGCCTCCACCACAACTTGCGGCGAAGATGTTCAGACGATTGACGGTAAATATCCCCCGAATAGTGCAGCTAAAGAAGAAAAGCGAGAAAGTTTAAAGCACCGTCCGCACACACATTTGATATAAGATAATGTATAGCATGGAGTGGAAACCAGTTACCTGATCCGTCAAATCAGCCAACGAGTCCAGATTTGCCTCTCGCTCAAGTAGGCGACCTATATTATCCTTCATCTTTTGGGTTACCTGGTTCACCTAAATATAACCCATCAACCATATGTAATCATATTTCATGCTTAGTAAGCATACTCACTATGAAAATCCTTCTCAATCCCTAAACTGTTATTTCCACACCTGAGCTTGAACATTTTTCACTTTCTCTTGCCCTTCTCCACCTCCACCCCCATCATTCCATTCATCTGGCTCTTCAAATCTCACACTTTTTGATCTAGGAATTGACTGATATGTCGTGGAAGAGGTTGATACTGATGAACCGTTTGGTTGTACTCTTTTTTCACCAAAGGAACCTTCGATTTTTAGTATAGGTGCTTGTGGCCCGTTCAGGAAAAAGTCATCGTTTTCTGGCATTTCCACAACTGGCACGATTATTGGTACGTTACTAGACTTAGGTCTCGACCGAGACGCTGTCTCATCAGCGATAAGAGAGAATGGAAAGATTTTTTCCCGTTGACTAGTCCCATTATTACTGGGCTCCTTCACCAGCTCTCTTCCGGGACTCTCAGATGGAGAGAGTAATACATCCATCTCATCGTCGGATGCATTTTGGAGATCCTCCATAGAAAGTGTTCGTCGAAGCTTGAGCGGCATGTTGATAATACGCTTTTATTTTTCCTCTATCTGCTCAACTGCAATCAGCTTTTCTGGAAAGGTGTATCAAAAAGCAATTCGTTCGTAGTAAACGTGGGAAAGCACTGTTCGTATACAATGTCGTTAAGCGGGGGAAATGACACGATATGGCCGTAATAAATCAAAAATCACTTTTCCCCTAATAAAATCCCCTATCTTGTATGCATTGTTCTCAAGATGGATTCATGAAACAAAACGAGCGAAGCGCACTTTAGCATTTTTTAACGACCTCACATGTAATCGACGATGTTCTCGTAACACTCATTTTTGGGGCGATACGTTTTTGTTTTCTATTTTCCCATCAAGTCAATTTCCGTTGTCTGTTCTACTACCCATAAACATTTGCCATGATGACGTTTCCCTCTTGCCCGGCTGAGCTTACTGATAGTCAGGTGTCTGTGGTCTCAGTCAGTTGATCCAGAATGGGAGAAAGTTTTTTCTCCAAAACTAAAGCACAGCATACAAGAAGCTAACAAGAGCAGCCAGAGAAAAATTGTACATTTAATTACCTCCTATGCTACTACATTGTACAGGCTTTTTCACTATGAATTTTGAATGTTGTGGTTTTTCACATGGGAAACTATCTCATTTACTTTTCTCAGCAAAGTGGGGTGTTTACCACATCTGAGGTCGCTTTTTACAACTGGATGTGGAGATCCAGTGAAATTCTAAATGGAATAAGCCACATCAAATTCTTTTGTACTTGATTACTAAACTGTACCCATTTGGAGATACTCTGGATTCCACCGACAAACTAATATAGCGTATCCACGTCCATGCAGACTGGATAAAAAGTACAAAGTGCAAACACAAATAAAACACAACGGGAATAAAACTGGTTTACTTATTTAGAGATTACAGAAAAACAGCACGAAAAGTTTAGAGTGGCATTAATAAATGTACCTAAAATGAAACAAAAATCCAATTTATATATCAATCACAAATGAACACTTCTACTCGGTAGTAGTCCTGGTATGATATCCTACACGTTGAAATTTGAACTGCGACGTTGATGAACTTTTGATGAAAGGTTGAATTTGTGTTAATTTGATCAACACAACTATAGTTAACTGTTTGTCGGATTGAAAATAAAAAATATAGAGCTTTCGTTGCTCTCTCTTCTTTTGAAGGAACGCTTCACTCGCTCACAAAGCTCTCATCTCACCACACACAAGAATTTGTGCTGTCGTTGTTAGCAAAGGTTTTCCATGAAATATTTGTACGCCATGAAGCATGAAGGAAAAACTGGGTGATGCAAGTGATGCTCGTCCTGCCTGAGTCCTGTTCTTTCGGTTTAGGGGAATACTGACACAGACGCAGAGAGAGAAGAAGAAAATTCTGAAATCTACAAAGAATTATTATCTTATTTTGATAGTAATAATCATAATAATGCGTTGTAACATGTATACAAAAGGAAGGAAGGATACAGTGATGATGATGAAGTATGTAGGACGACTTTAAGCTTAATATATATGTATACTCATCATTTTTCTTGTATTTTTTGAGTATAGAAAAATAAAAAAATCCATATTTTAGCTGTGAAATGTGAGAGCTCCATCTTTTTCTCATCTATTTACTACGACCTCACTCTACTGAGAATATTCCTATTTTCTGCTGACTGTTAGTCTGATTACTTGCACAGACAGAAACACATCACGATGCGATGGCACAAAAGTCACTTTTTTGTAATATATCTGCTCGCTTTAGCACGTCGCTATTATCACATGCATAATATAAGACTGAGAAAAGAATCATTAAGCTATGTGCCATATAATGCCTAGCTTAAACTTCAAACATGCTTTCTCTCTCTCTCTCACACACACACATATGCGTCATTGTTGCAATAGAAAAAGCATATATTTTTCTTTCACAATAACAAGCATACGACGAACATTTTTTTTCCACATATAATGTAATCTCTTGTTGTGCATGGGAGTCGTAAAGCAATATGAGCTGGCGGACTGCTCCACTGGTTATGGGAGAAAATGTGCTGTTTCCGACCTGAGAAACCTATGAGTTTTCTTTTCTACCTGAGTGAAGCCAACCACTGCCATGCCATGCCACCATCACATCACAGCTAATATAATAATATCATAGAAAACTCACTTAGTAAAATGTACACTTTTCCTTAGTAGTGACGACGGGGACGAGAGGTCGATATCTTGTACTAATTGAATGGGTTTTGCACCGGGTCTCACAGTAATATTTGTGGAGCGTGGCAAAGAACGTTGAATCCAGTAATGGTATAAACTCGTGCAGCACACTGAAGAAATAGACGAGCTGACACCACTTCTACCAAACCACTGAAATACTTTTTTTCATGTATTGTTACAATATGAAATGAACGAGTATAGTAATATGGATAACTGCGGAAGAGGTGAGTAGAAAGGTGGTAAATAAAATGAACGAAGCAGAACACCTGTTCCGGCGGAATTATTCTTGTCATGTACCTTTTGGTCTACGAAAAGCTAGTCCTACTGAAGAGGAGGATATTATGTTAATAGAAAAAAATCTACTAGCAGAGAAGAAAAAGTAAAGTATGCCTATCCCATTTATATCCCTTTGTGAGCTGGAGTTCTAAAGCTCAATTGCTCTTATAACTCCTTCATACAATGGAATACAATGACTTGAATGAGTAAGATATCTGAAGAGAGCTTTTACCCAGCTAGTGCTAAGACAGGTTATTATTATGATTGTATTATTGCAACACGATGGTAAAAAAACCGAAAGTGGGAGCAGGTACACATGTGGAAATACTTAGGTCGGGTCGAGATGAGGAAAAATGTATAAGAATTATCTATCTTTAACAGCAGCGGTGGGTGAGCGAGCAATGCAAGACTCTCCACGGTGAGCGAGTGACTGAAACAATTTTTTTGCAGGAAAACTCACAAAATCCTCCTTTCCATCCATCCAGAAAAGCCTTAGTAGTAGTAAGCTTGTGTATTTTCATTTCTGTGTCATGTAAAGTTGTTGGAGAGAAGTGCTCTAAAAACCTGTAGCAATAATGGGTGGCTGGCTATGCTAATACTTTGGATAGGCATGGAAGGGGCAGATACACGAGTGGATACTTCACAGTCACATTTCATCCAGCCAGATTTTCGTCCTCCTCCTGAGAGATTCATTTCTGGCAAAAAACGAAGAATCTTCTACCATTTTGTGCATTATCCTCTTTTTCCACTCTCATCTCAAACTTAGAAAAGACGTCTTTTCTTTTATTCTTTACACAGAGCAACTTATGCCATGTTTCTGTCTCATGATCATGAAAAACGTGTAACTAACTTAAAGTAACAAACCTTACATCACATACACACTTGGTATATATTAGGTCTACGGTTGACTAAAATCCCATCTTGTGTACTCGATACACAAATAGAAGCAGGGAGAAAATCATTGTGGAAACATGAATTGGGTTGCTGGAAGCGTTTTCTTTTCACATTTGTCGATTCCCCTGTAGTAAAAGTTGTAGCTGAGTATGAGGGAGTAAAAAGTAAGAGTGAGAGAAAGAGAGAGAAAGTAAGCAAATGAAAGAAAGAGGAGTATTGTGAAAAAGCACTCCACGCTTTCCTGTGACGTTTTGCCATTTCTACAACTGTTTTTGTTTGGAACACGATGCCAAACGCCAAGCTCATTCACATCACACAGTCCATCCATGAATGAGAAAAGGAAAAAAATAAGCTAAGAGAAGGATGCGGCAAATGTAGTTAGCAGTGGTAATAGTAGCTGTGTCGAAAGTGGTAATATATTAGATGGTGATGTGATGGTTCGGTGTGGTTGTGTGCCTTTCTTCTCCTATCTCCATCTTCATACAATCCGGGCCATCGCTAGGTTTGCCTTTTACCAAAATTACAGTGGATGGATTGGGTGGTTGATATATATGGTGTTTTCTAAGTTCTTTCTCTTTTCATTTCTCTCGTAATGGCCTGAGGAACAAACGAGCTAAAATTGACTTTGACGGGAGTTGTTGTTTATACATGCATAATAAAACATTTTGGCTCAAGTTTTTAGAGAGTGAAACGCCTTTTCGGTTGGGTGGAATGGCCGTGTTGTTGTTATTTACGGAGTTGGGATGAAAATTGAGAAAATCGTATAAAGCAGTGATAATAATTTTGTTTACGTATTTTTAAATAATGAGGAATAAAATGAGTCTTTCATTTTATTGTTTAACTTCTCGCTATTTCATTGTCCGCTCTGGTACTTCCTTCGCTCGTGCTCTGAGGATTATACGCTTTTTTATCTTATGCTTATTTGAGTTTCACATCAGGATGAGAACAAAAGAGTGGAAATGAAAATGAAATGGGACAACCGGATGTCCCAAAGGAAAGGTAAAGACAGGGTTTGGTATTTCCCGTAATATGTATTTGGTTTGTAAAAAGCTTCATAAATCCTTAACAAGACAGTGGAAGAATGTTGACAGAATGCCGTGCATGTCATGAAAAGTACCAAAACTGAATAGGATATTCGTATATTTAGGATTTTGTTCACTTTTTAGTAGAAAGAACCCAAAGTCAATCCTAACGCAATTTCGAGAGGAATAATGAATTTAACGAAGTTTTGTTCAATCGTCATCTTTTCTCAAAGTTCTGCGTTTTAGACTCAACTACTCCTATATAGTAGTAGCACTAGCAAAGCATTCATTCTATTTTTTATAATGCATGCCACCGAAAAACTGGTATAAGTCGAGAGCTGCTACTTATTCGAATATTTAGGTCATTCTATCCAGTGCACAGTTGATTGGATCTATAACTCTTGTCTTTAGACTTGTTCTTTCAATATCATCTTGTTCAACCAAAGTACAATATTTGATTTACTACATTCATTCCTTCTGCTTGGGTACAGCTTCGGAAAATCTACCACTTGAACTTTTCAGACAGAAATCATAAAATTTTCGTTAAGTATTGCTTCAGAGTACCCCCCTCCCTCTCTCTCTCCATCTTTCTCTCTTTATACTAATCTAACTTTTTTCTTCTCTTTTTATTCAAGTGAAAGTACAACTTCAGTGTTGAATAGTGAATGAGTACTATACACTCTCCAAGCTTATGTTCATTCACTCAGAAATGGTTTAGGTGAAATGAAATTATAGGAAATCATGGTTCTTGGTATAATGACTACGCATTGCTCCCTCCCACTAACGTCTCTATATGCTGTGTTTCAGTATGCGATTCCGATTTGGCTCATCAAATAACATTGCTAGTTGAGCACATGAAAAGGGGAATTAATTGGAATGACCTTTTTGTCTACGGCAAAAGGAAAAGGAGGAAATAAAAGAGTTCCAACAACTGAAGTAATTAGATGCACTAACATGACTGTCAATTCAAGCGTGAGGAAAGTGTTGACGGAGAGTAAGTAAAAATTATCACTTTCTCCCGTATTTTTTTTCGAATGAAGAAAGGAAGCAAAAGAATGAAACAAGTACGTTATTTTTCGTTTATATTAGGTCTTCTTGAGACATGCGAAGCGCAAGGAGATAATGATGACAGTATGATGAGAGCTTATTAGTGCTTTCTTGTATAGCCTCATACACGGTTGGATTGCATGGTTTAATGACCTGGGGGAATATTTGCTCCTTCAAGGATGACCTAATCTTAGTTTCCCATATGAGTAATGAAAGTACGATGATGTCCAAAATAGAATTGGTGAGGGAACCGTCTCTTGTTTGTTTGTAGCTTGAAGGATTTTTGCTTCTATAGAAGAGCCCGAGTGAAAACCCCGTTTTTGCATGATACACTGATAGACCTGTGTAATGATGATGATTCTCTAGTTGGCAAAGATGAAACACAAAACTGGAGAGTTTTGCACCTCTCAGCATATCACTTCTATATCTTCAATTTTCTCTCCAATTTTATGCATGAAGTGAGGATTATATTCCCCCAGTATTTTGGAGAGTGAAACGAGTTTCTCGCTCGTTCGTGGAGTTGACAAGAAATTAGATTTAGCAAGCACGATTGCTTACGTTTGTGTCTCCTTGTGTCTCCTGCCTCGCCCGAAATGTAATAGACGAAGGAATGGGAATTCTAATTACGATTAATGAATTCATAATTACATAGTACATAACTCAATTAAAAGCATGTCATCTCTTTCACTTCTTCCAAGGTATATTTAGGTAAGCATTTAAGTTACCACCGGAAAACACTGTGATTATTAAGTTATCAACGTTAATGAATCCTTTTGAGGAATTTTGACCCGCATTTTTCTTTATACCAGAGGAAAGCCAAAAAAAACACAATTTGAACCAATAAATAGATAAGTACAAGCATAATTCCTTTTTAACGTATAGACCCTACAATAAAATTATAGATTTGATTCACTTAAAACACAACACTTTGTGTGTTTGCACACAAAGAATTCATTTATTTCCATACTAATACATTTAGTTCATCATAAGTTCATCATCCTCCGTAATCCCAATCCGTAATGCGAATGCCACAGAAAATTTCTTCAATTCCATGCACGCACGATACATGATTGAAAGTAGACCTCCCACATCCTCGAATTAAATCAAGCATATCCCTTTTGTTCCATCTAAACGCACACCACACCTCTATAAAAATAAAAGGTTTTACACAAACTCGTAAATTTCCTCAATCCCCCCAACTACAATTAGATGTAAACATTTTGCAAGTGTGTCTTTATAACAACTGTGAATTACCCACATCCACCTTTATGCAGGCATTAGTGGTAATAAAAGTTATTATTTTAAGCTCGTGTCTACTAGTCATCTCAATTTTGCTCATGTTGAATGCTGGTTTAGCTGTCTTTGTGATCATGCAATTCGTGAAAATAAGCAACAAAGAAGAGGTTCATATTCTCATAATTTAACTTCATTATGATACATGGAACGATCATCAGTGTCATCACGTTGAGTACGACAAATATGCTTACTTGCACACAAATTTTGCAAAACTGAATTATCCTTTTCCTTTAGTCACTCTCACAAATCCCACATACCTAATACCTAATATCCATTTTCATACTGCAAGACTGCAAGCATACCACCACCACAGCAGAACCACAAAAAGCTAGACTTCGTTCGGGTTCTTTCCTTTTAAGCATAATATTCTCGCTATGAGAGCAAGCAGACGGGGCAATAAGGTTAAAATAAAAAGCTCATTCATTGTGTATGAATTCATTTCATATACGTATAATAAGTGTATGTGCCTGTATTTCATAATGGTCTCGTGTAAAACCACTTGACATCTTTCTTTACTTTTGTAAGCATGGGAAGGTTTCTTCACATTTCTCTGGTATTAACATTCACTGACAATATCTAAGCCCTCGAAATATTTACTTTAGTTTCATGTACGGTGGTAGTACCATCATGAATCATAAGGATATCACTATGATGTGCTTATACTGAAAATATATGCATGAAGGTATTCCATAATATACATAACCTCTAGTATGCCTTGTGGATGTGGATTTTATACTTATGTTGTATAAATGGAGAATATTAGAATGAGAGTTGTTCCTAGGCTCTCATCGCACAAATATGTGTATTGTTTGTGAACACGATCCCGTTGTGCTTTGTAGATCTTCTTTCTGCTCTAACCAAGTAAATACGTTTAAATGCAGTCACACGTATCCGATAAAAATGCATGTACAAAACTATGTATACATACACAACATGAGAAATGCTTTTCAAACGCATATGATTCCATCCACCAGACAGAGATTCGCCAAAATAGGGAACAAAAGAGGGATGAGCATGAAAATAAAATATTTTTCTGTATATAGTAATGAAGGAAACTAAAACAGATTTTGTTTGGAGTAGGGTTTAACGTCTTCAAGATTGTTGGAATCATGTGTTTCCATTGTTCATCTTCCAGAATGTGTGATGTTCATTGTATTTGAGTTTTGTCGAGTTTAAAATTGTCACATCAGATATCTGTCATTTTGGTTCAATACAAATATTCTGTTTTTATTTAAGGATTTTTGATTTTTAGTGGATGTCAATAGTCAGCTGATAAGGGATTTAAGTCTTGTGTTTACTCAAGATAGATTTGTTTGTACACACTCTCAAAATCGTTTTTCAAGCAGGGAAAAGCGATATTTTACATTTAAAAGGTAAGTCAGTACGATGACATGTCAATGGTAAACCTAGGCTAATCGTATTACATTAGGTATTCGGATTGGGTCGAAGGAGCTTGTGGAATAAGGTGCATAGCGTATGTTCTTGTCCAGAAAAATCGGTATCATTTGATGTGTGTAAATTGTGCACTGTTGATTGTGCTGCTGAAAGGGCTCGGAGGAGCTGTTGTGTTCACAGTTAGGATTTGTAGCCTTATTTCAATCAAATCAACTTCGAATGGAAATGTATTCAAAATTTTGTGGAATGCCATAATTGTTTGCTGCACGGCAAGGGCTACACCCACTTGTCATTATTTTCAACCAGTGGTTTGCGTCTTCCTTTTAGATTCATTGAGAAGAAAAAATCCATTTATTCTCCTTCGTGCTTTTAGAATTATGAATTAATGAAGTAAAAGCGGAAAGTATTTATTAACACGTAGCAATATGCTGTGTTGCACGTGAATTTATGCTGTGTTGTGAATTTTACTAATATTTTAAAAATTTATAATGACTGCAGACTGCAGGGTTCCTGAAAATAAACATACGTGAAACGCTAACGCTGGAAATGGCAAGCACGTGACCAAACTGATCTTCTTATCCCAAACACCCCAAAATCTTAGTGCTTTAATTGTTGTAAACCATCTACTATCAGCATGTGGGTGAAACCAGAAGAAGTTCTGATTGCAGGTGCCTTTTGGTAAGATATTTATCATCATAATCATATAGTGTGCACAGTTTTTAATGACGCTGACAAATTTCATAATGACATGATTTTCCGTCGTTGTCCCGACAGGGTGACCGAGCAGACTAATATGTACTTTGCTTTGCAAAAACGAAGAGGTCATGGTCATGGAAAGAAAGGACTTGCTTCACTACTTGTTGGAACGATTGACAGTGTTTTAGATACAAAACCCCCTCCATATCGTATACTGCATCAGACCCCGAATTCAGAAGTCTACTATTGTAAGTTATCACACACATCTTGCCGATAACTTTTGTGAAATTTTCAATTGGCTCTATGATAAATTTTATGTTTTCAGTGATTGCATATGCAATGACCTTTAAGGAAATATTAGATGATTGGGAATGGTTGAATAAGAATCTTCTGGGCACACTATTTAACTTCGATCACGAAGATCAAATAACAGAATTTGTGAGATGCAAAATAGAGTCTCTTGTTGCACACTCCCAGCCAAGTACTCCAGTATTGGAGGGTAACTTGACAATAAATGTATAGGAATTTTTAATGAGTGCAAATGAAATTGCTTTCTTAAATTTTACGTTCTTATTTCAGATGCAGAGAGTCAGGTATTCCAGGCATCTTCGGATAAATTTCATAGGTTATTCGATATGCCATCAGAGGAAAAGTTGATTAATTACTACCCATGCTGGTGAGCTTGTAATATAATGGTTATCTCACCTCTCTGTCGATTCAACATGTTTCTAATTTAACCCGTTAATTTTTAAAACAATTCAGTTACTTGATCAAACCTTTTCCTCGACAAGGATGGTTGTATTTGAGTCTGAACCACATGTGCTTTTACTCGTACATTTTTGGAGGAGAAACAAAAATAATTCTCAGGTGGACAGATGTAACTGCCTTAGAGAAAACAAATACATTTGTGGCACCTGAGTCAATTCACGTTTCCACCCGTCTTACTGATGTACGGAAAAAATTATAATATCTTATTTTGTTAATGGAAGAATGTAAAGTTTGAAATATGCTCTTTTCCCTTAATTGTAGTATTACTTTTCGTGGTTCATAACTAACAAATCCGAAGTTTTCAAATTGATGACACAACTTGCAAATATGGCAATGAGGCAGTAAGGAAATTTGCTCATTATTTGAATAACAATCAAACAAATTTAGTTTTTAGGAAGACTTTAAAATTTGTTTTAAAATGTGCATTTTCCATTATGCGACAATTAATTTTTTGTAGACTTATTGATCAAGAAGGGTTTCATAAAGACACGGATCTACTTTCCAAGTTATCCAAAAATGTGCCAAAGAATAAGTCGTATCTGAAACGAGATTTAGATTGCAGAGCCCATTCAGAAGCCTTTCGAGCTACATTCCGGCTGTCCCAAGATGAAAAATTGGATGGAACTATAAATTGCGCTATGTGGACGCCTTTTAACAAACGCCAAGAGAAAGGAACTCTGTACCTATCAAATAATTATGTTTGTTTTAAAAGCAAGGTTAGGATTTTTATGAGGTTTGCATGCATGTAAATATATTTTAAAGCTCATAGTTTTTAAACGGTTTGTAAATTGCAGATTGAAGATGCATTAGTAGTCATTATTCCATTGCGAGATGTTCACGTGATAGAAAACGCCGCTAACCAAATCGCTGGAGAGAACGCTATATTATTCACCACAAAACACAAAACATCCTATTTAGTGACGCAGATTGATGATCGAGATTTCTTATTACAAAAATTATCAGAACTACTATCAAAAACACATCATAACCGATCGTAAGCTTATTATTGCTACAATATTACTTTGTTATCCTTATTTGCGTATATTATCAATGAGCATATTGAATAAGCCATAAATTGTCATTTGCAGTGGTGGGGATTCCACAAGTTTGAGTAGTTCGTCAAATAGCTTCATTTTACTTGAATCAGCAGCCGAAGAAGAAAAGCTCAATCGTAATTTCCAATGTAAGATAAAATTATTTATTAATAACTTCCTCAACCGAAATAATGATAATGAATTGATTATCTACATTTATCTTTGAAAATATTAATACCACAGATGAACAGATACTACATCAACCCTTGATTGAAATTTTTCCTATGCCTGTTCATGGGGACGTCTTAGAAATCGAAACTGACAGATACTTAACTGGAATGATATGCCTAAGTTGGTTTCTCACTCTGTACTTAAGGTAAATCTCAATGCATGTTTCTTTTAAATCGATCATGGAAGTTCGCAATATGCTTAAATTTATTTTTGGTTTCAGTGTGATGTCTTATGACTGTGCTGTCTACATCATGGACTGCTTTTTCTACGAAGGAGTGAAAGCAGCCTTTCAAATTGCACTTACCATGCTGGAGATGAAAGAGACCGCTTTGCTAAAATGTAGAGATGAAGGAGAAGCCATGCAACTCCTTAACGAGTACTTATCAGGAATTTATTTGATTAAAGAGGAGCCGATCGATATCGGGGAAGATTTAAGCCGGACGCCTAGCCCACCTATTACAATGACAGTGCCAGTAGGAACGCCAGTAGGACCAAAATCTAGAATGGAAAAAAGCCATATCAAGAGTGTGGCTATATCGACGCTAATCTACGAATCTTATCGTAGATTTTCAACTCTAATTACGCGAAAAGAAATCGATAGTTTACGCCTTAAGTTCAGACTAAAAGTTGTGCAAAATTTGGAGGAGCAGTCTATGCGTACTGCCATGAGAAGCATTCCAAAGTTTGTTCAGTTTGACAAGGAGGAACTGCAGGAGTTGTTCCTGCTTCTGAGGGGAGATCATTTGTGGCAAGTTGCATGTGGAACAGCGTCTGGTTTAGCTAGCTGTGATGAGCATTCTGGAGCACAATTAATCAATACGGAACAATTCCGCTACGCGTTCATGGCCTTTACCCCATGGGGCAAGAATGGAAATCCAAACATCTTTCCTTTGATTTATAGAGTTTTTACTGTGAGTTCCATTGCACTGTCAATCTTTTAGTGGCGAAAAAGTTAGTGAGTAATACTTGTGAGCAAAGTATCTTAATCCTTCTTTTTTTCTAGTTGTTTGATGCTGACTGTGATGGATACCTAACTTTTTCGGAAGTCGTCCAAGTATTGTACCTGATTGGAAAGGCAGACATAGCGAAAAAGCTTATGTTTTTCTTTATTTTGCATTTACCCCCGCTGTTGGATACTTCATTAGAAACACCTACGCGAACTGTTTACATGAGTAAAGTTTTATTAGCATTCTGGTGCTGAAGGCATTAAACCAGAAACTTTCTAAAATAAATGAATACTTATTTTCAGATATTGAAGATCACACAGCAGAGATTGCCGCCGAGGCATCAGAATTCTTCTCTAGTGTAGAAACTTTGACTACAGAAACGGACTCTTTGTCTATAAAATCGTTGTCTCCAACATCTGGATCTCCTGGAACAAATCAAGGGTCCCGTCAATCAGGTAGCTAAATAGCCAAACTTCGTTGCATATTTTTATAACTAATTAATTCATAAAAAGTAAAGTTTCCTGGAATATGCAATATACAGATGAACTTGCTAGTCTACGCAATGCAGCTGTATCTGAAACCCAAAGTTCACTTCCAGAAATGAACCAGGCTCACTTCATCGCCATGTGGAAAACATTCTATGATATTTTCATGCAGCATCAAAATGAGCAAGAGCTATACCATGCAGTTGTTAAAGTAGGCACACTTCTGACATCACTTGGTGACGCAGGCAAGAATTTGAAATGCGTTCTGTCTGCCAAACTTAATAGCATGGAATCGGATTTGGCCGAGAACAAATGTGAAATCGAAGATGCAGTTGATTGTGCATCTGAGGTTCCTGGGTCAATGAACTCGAGAAAGCAAAGTTTAAATCTTCCGTTGGTTAAAACACAAAAGAAGGATACAGTTGGTGCTACCAGTGATAACGTAGAAGTCAGTACCAATTGATAAAAATGTGTATTCCACTTTGACACGAAATATCATATTATGCTGAATTGTTTTGTTTTACAGAAAGCTCTTCCTGGGGAATTTAAGATTACATTTGAACAGTTCGTGGCTTCAGTTTTAACTGAATCCGCGCTGGATGAATTTTTTAACTCTAAAATCGACCTGAAAACCTCAATCGAGCGATTCAGAAGCAAGAGATTGCTTCGTCATACGAGCTTATCTTCCTCGCCTGAGTATTGATTTATGAGTCCTGTTATGGTATTACGTACAACTTAACGTATCGACGAGTTCTGTATTGAAGCCATATGAAGCTAATGGCATACAACCCCCTCATTTTATTAAACTGTCTCCTGTTTTAATCCTTTCAAATCTGACGCCGTGAGAAACGGTGACGAGTTTCGTTGTATTAAACTATTTCTTGATTGTTTACCCCTTTAAACAGTGCAGTGTAGGGATAAACTCACGTAAAATTATATGTGATGAGTACGACGTATAATATACAATAAATTTTATGACTAACTGGATGAGATGAGCAAATCAAGAATGCATATATATATTCTGCGTTTAATTATGTGTAGAATACAGAAAATGGGTTTCATTCCAAATCTTTGTATACATCTTACGTAACATTTTCCGAATTATTTTATAAATCGACGCATTAAGTATGAGTACGTAAAACTCGTGTTTTGTTTACAATTTAACATTGCCAAATTGCAATTAAAGCAGACCAAGGATAAAATATTAAATAAATCGTATCATATAATCAACAACAACTTTACAGGCATCTAACTGATTTAATGTGCTTATTGAACATACAAGACTTTTTCTAACAATTCCCACCTTAAGTTCCTGCATTGCCTCATCACCTTTCCATCGCAAACTAAAAGTGAATAGGGTGCTTGGGCAGGTGCTTTTGTATGCTTAAGACCACAAAGCAAAGCAATAATCTGTGAGCAAATCATTTTCATGTAGATGAAATCAGGAATGCTTTTTTACTACTTTTGTGTTTGTCGAGTGGTTTTACATTCAGTACAAACATAGAATTTTAGTGTAGGTGCATAATGTGTTGTGTTGGACAGATGCAGTAATTGGTAAAAGGTGTGCCACAGATTTTTATTTCCATTCGAGTGGAGTCAAGAAGATTTACTCTCACTTCATGCAACGCATATACATACTCTTGAAACAGTCCACTGCAGAACATGATGATAGAACATATATATCGTCCTGAGATTCGCTTTCCGTTAAAAATTAAATCTGGGTATAATTAAACAAGGGCTAATGTGTTAACACTCCATTACTTGTGGAATATATTGCTCCTTTTACAAAGATGGTATAATAGTTCAGCAGAAACGGAAAGCCTGAGGTATAAATAAATGCGAGCAATAGTGACAGACATTTATATCGTCTGTACCAATAACCACCCAACATTAGCATTATTAGTACTATTTAATATTAAACTCTTGCTGCATATGGAATATTGAAAGACTCATACTTCATATTTGCCATGCATGAGTAATCGGTGTCCATGAGTGAGAAATCCCAAATCAGATATACAATAGAGTATGATACGATATATAACCACCACCGCCACATTTTCCTACTGTGTCTGTGTGCTTCGGTCGGATCGGATTTATGAAGATCATTGGAAATCCCATTACAACTTACAACCATTAAAAATGTTATGATCATAAAGTGAAGTTTTAGTCGTTCAGGATGTACCTATTGGAAAGTGTTTTTATCACTCCTACCTACCTGAAATTCCCTTTCACATTGAGTCTTCTCGTAAAGCCGTGCACATGCTCGCTAGATAACATACCTACGCAAAACGGAGTTTATATTTATATTTTCATGTGTGAAGAAGCATTAACAAAAAAGAATCACTTAACTCAACGAAGTCAAGATGACCTTTAAAATTCTTTTCAGTAAACAAACGAAAACCTTTCTCATCTTCACTCTCTATTTGATCTTCCACTTGAGAAAAGGATTTGGACATATTTTTTGTCCCTAGACCAAACAATCCTACTCAGCACTCAGCAGACACTAATAGAAAAGGTAGGGTTTGGTTTGGCTGAGTAAACTCTTTGCTCGTACATTTGTATATAATCATATCATTTACTTTTTAGACAGACGCACCTCGGAGTACACCGTCGTACACCTATATTGGCATTCTTCATTCGAATTTTAAAAACTCGCTTGTGTAATGAGTAGAAGAAGGATGGTGGAAGTGGAAGTCAGTGATAGAATTGGAAATTGGAGTTATCACCTGAGTTAGTACTTGGATAAATTTCAGTAATTTGAAACGTTAATCTCACAAATCTATATAATTGTCTGTTATCTGAGATACGAACAAACCTGACGCACATTCTACTAAATATGTGCTGTGATAAGTTCCAAATCTTCACATTATAACTTTCGTTTCGTCCCAATTTGGCTTCCTATGATGAAAATATTTTTTAGTCTTCAAGGGGGAAAAATAGGAAAAAAACTAGTGCAGATAGTTCAAGTGAGTTTTAGACCATTCGACCATCACCATTCAACCGAAATTGCCATTTTACAAATCGAGCCATTCCACCTTGCAAATCGAGTTGTAACAATTTCTGTCTCATCTATTTCTTCTTCAAAGATACATGACATCGTGAGAAGGAAGGGATTCGAGGATGAAACCACAGGTCTAATGGGTGTTCCGAGCTAGGCAAGATGTTGGCATAGCTGCTTGAGATTGCATGAGAGCTGTCCCTATGCACATTTGGGTTAAATTTTTAAATTAATTGCAAAGTGTATGATGGGGCAGTTTTTTGGCAGCTGTGTTATCATCAAGCCGCGGCTTTGGCACTTCAGAATCGTCACCTACAATCAACATTAATAAAACAAATCAGCAGCAACGGCACATATGAAAATGTAATTTAGGTACGTAACCGGTTCAAGGGGTTATAATGTATTAACTTTATGTGCACCCTAACAATGCACGTCGTGTCGTCGTGTGGGCTTGGCTTTCAAATTTAGAGCAGAGCATTACCATTTAGGAAGCGTTAAGTTGTGCTGCTACTGCAGTACACAAATTCTGCCTTTGGAACTTTATTGTTTTTTTGTAAAAATTATTTTTTCCTTAACAAACAGCATACTCGTAGCTTTAAGCGTAAAATCAAACACAAACAGAAGCATTAAAAGTATAATTATTACTTGTTCTCAATCATTTTTATTCAGATCGGCAAGTTTTTAGACACAATTTTGGTTTGTAATAGAAAACAATTTAACAAATTAATAAAAGGGATTATAGAACATTCGTCATTATATGCGCAGCCCCTACAATCCATGCTGTTGATTACAAATTCAGAAAGAAAGGAGAACATATTTAATCTCCGATAAAGCGATTAAATATTTGATTCACACTGGAATGGAATTAGGTATGTATTAGAAATCATACCATCGTCAACCGGTCAACCCAAAGTAAAGAAGTATTTACTAGTATCAAAGATGCTTACTAAAATACTGGTGATTTAGCGCTTTACTGCAAACCAAACAGTTAATTTTTGCGCAATCTAGGTATACGATATTGATATGATTTGTTATCTTTGAAGAAAAGAATTTCCGCCTTGCATAGAATGCTATATTCAACTCCTAAGTAAATGTCAATCATATCTCGTTTGTAACAGTTTCGCAGAAAACAAAACGTTAAACTAGAACTAAGATTACACATTTCGATGACCATCTACTGATAATGACATGTCATTAGGGGCAGCATAATATTTCAACCTTTTACCTACAACCTATTTCATATCAAGATTCTTAAAACTTTACCTTTGGAACATTTCAATTCAATCGAACGAACTAATTTTTAATTTTAATATGTGTATACATGCGTCATATGAATATAATAGTACTCTGCTTAACCTCTGTTGACACTTTCTATTAAATGTCTTGCAAAAATTACCTCCCCCTCCATTGTTGTATAAAACAGGGTACTTTTAACTGAACTTTCCGTAGGGTTTCGTTTTTCTGTCATTTGAATATTTACATAATAAAAGATACTACCAGTAAGAGTAGAAGAGACGGATGTCAACAGTCTACCTCATTCATTACCATCGTCATCGTCATCACGTGTCTAATAACGTACTAAATGTGCAACATTAACTCGAATATTTGGTAATGCATTCAATAAAAAAGTTTCCTTTTCACAATGTTTATCCCAACAATATGAATTACACACACGAGGTATTTGTACTCATGTAATGTCGCGTGCGATTGTGATCACGATAATCGTATTGTGTTTGTTACTGAATATCGAAACAATATCGCATTATTAGTAGAACAGCGGTGCAGTTCAGCGTGGGAATAGAAATGACCTCATTCTCGTATATATTACTTTACACCTTATAACAATCAAAGGTTATAAATCAATTTGAAATATACTATAAATAAATCCGGCTTTACTACATCATCAAAAGATACAGAATGAAAATGACTGCTAAATTAGTCGATGATTATGATACGAAGATGAGTCATTTTTGCCGACAAAGTGCATCTACCACAAACACCCTCATAGTACCATCAGCAAGTATACATAAGCAGTAAATTTTAAACTGAAATGCATCAGACAACAATGAAGGAGTGCTTGGTATGAGTCAAAGTATGAAATGGATTTGCGTAAAAAGTAAAAAAAAAACAACTTCAGAACTGTACGTCATTTATTGTCCCCAAAAGATGTAGATTAAACAATCTAAAACTTCCCAGTGATACATTGATTTAAATACATACTAGAATATTATCATAATATATACCACTAGATCTGTCTAGAGTCTAATGCACAAACGCACCTGGAAATGCGGAAAACTCGTGATAAGCTGGTCACTTGGTCATACATTGAGCAAACGATTCAAAATACGATTAAAAGGATTTTGCTGTTCGAGCACCTTGTAATTATAGCATCTTCTTATGCCTTTCGCACACGATCGACCATGTATCGAATGAGTTAAATCTTCAGAATGCCCTTCCGTTCATTTATACTATAATGCTAATTCAATTAACAGTTATGAGAAGGTTGACTATATGACTATTATCCGTAGCCCCTTCAAAAAATATCTTGTCACTTCCCCAAATACATACACCCAACTTGTCAGTGTTTTCAGCTTGTCAGGTCTTGCGTCGTCTTAAATGTTGAACGAACGTAACTTACTAAATAGTCGTTCTGTATACAACCTGAAAAGTTTAAAAAATGCTGAGGCATTTGCATTAAAATTAAAAAAGAAAATGGTGTCATTTTGAAATATTACGTTGTATCACAACTTGTACGACAAAAATAGATCTAACAAAGCCGACAGTTGCGAGTTGAAATGATTTTTGTTTGCAAAACAATAGCTAACTGTGAGAAATTACAAAAACAGATTTGTATCATGCTTCACATCAGATGCAATTTTTTAGCAGGTAAATGCATTTCATATTAATTTTATTTGCTGCATGCTGACTATTACTGACCGGATTGTGCAGCATTGACCCCATACAAATGTAAAATCAAATAACACGTAATCAAGCTGAACGGGTCGATTATTACACGTGTCAGCATCATATATATCTAGTTTGTAATAGCAATTTTTATCTATTAATTATTAATTCCTTGTGAAGACTTTAATGATTTCATAAACAAGCTTGATTTTCTATTTTTTAGAATCCTACAATATAACAAAGCTCACTATTTTCTTCAGGACATGACATAAAAAGTGGAAAATAGTCTTGCGCACACCCTTTAAGAAGAGCAGAACAAAACTGGTTCCGATTATGATAACCAACCTGTACCACACATTATATGATCTTCAAATTTCTCATCGATTATTTGCTCTGTTATTGTCGAATAATCAGATTCATAGTGACACATTTTCCTTTATTATGTACTTGTAACGATTGTGTTGTTCATCAGCCGCACACAACGCCACTAAATGTCCGTACGGGACAGGTTGTAGATTAGATTACATATGATCGAAATATTGGCACAGTGCTAAAGTCATGTAGCCGGTCCCCAAGTCACCTAAAACAATGTTGATTTTATTTAAACGGAAACAGGATGTATTAATATTTGAATAAGAATCTCGTATTATTTATGTAAGTTGTTCGTCCAAATTGTAAATTACGCGTGCTTCTGCTATCGCTATTATCATCAATGAACGGCCATCTGCTCTAGATAGTATGGCGATTAGTGATCTACATTTTTCGAATGTGATTGGCTTAAGAATGCATTCAGTTGGATAATAAAATAAACAAGTAATAAGAATGATAATGCAGTCCGGTGGTGGTTTGCATCGTTGATGGCATATTGCATAAACGGCTCAATGATTCATTACGACAAACGTGGAAGGAAAGACGATGCACCACTGTCCGTGGAAGAAATGTGATCACAATACAGAAAACGCTTGTGTAATTGTGAACTTTTAGATCTAGATCATGTAGGATCGGAGTTGGATTACATAAAAAACTATTATGTATGGAAAGGGATATTCGACTACCTACATCCTTTTTTCTAATGACCCTTTTTGCTGAGTAAGTAACGTACGCCAATTTATACGGCAAAATCATCTGTATCGGATCACCCCTTCTAGCGTTCGTAGGTACAGTACAACAGGTGGCTAAAGGAGATTTCTCAGGAACTGATGCTGATGTAGGTTAAGAGAGATGATTACTTATCAGGCAATTTTGTTATCAGTATACAATTACAGGTGAATATGACCAATACAATAATTACTGTAATTACTCGCATCATAACTTAATTTAATATAAATAAATATTGTTTGCTTACAGATAGAACTATCCAATACTTGTGCGTGTAATTTAATTGCGATTTTGAAGGAAAAATACAAATAACAGTAGTAGATTTCTTGCAATTGTAAATAGAACATTGATGGTTTACCCCGGACCCCTGGCAGTTTAAAGCACTTAAAAAAGAAGCCGATTTACGAATAAATATGCCTTTCGAACCTTTGATTAAGATTCTCCATGTCACATGTCTCTTAAGAACGTTCTTTTATCAAAAAGGGTAAATGCTTTCAATCGATTAGAATACACTATGTTGACTGGGATGATTTAAATATAGTAAAGTAATTTGCGTACATAATTTTCAGTTATGTAGCAATGTTTGGTAATGATGACAAAATGAGAATTTAATCGACACATAATCATCATTTTGGACTGCTGTGTTGAATCAATTTTTTAAGGGGATCGACTAATATAGTTATTTGGCTGTTTTCTCAATCAATCTCGTTTGTAAACGACTCTGATTGGAATGCGATTGGAATGGAATGAAACTTGGTAAGCAAAAGATAATTGATTAAAGGCTGAGTGAAGGGCTCATCAATATTAATTATATATTTTCAATTTTCAAAGTTAGAGCGAAAAAAATGCGACCAAAATTTGGACCAGCACAAAAAAAAACTGGTTTACCTGATTTTCAACTTTTATTTACTCATCTTCACGGTTAATGACGACCATGACAAAGAATTCAACAATGAAGACAGCCCCTGCCCCTCCAAACAGCATACATGCATTGTGGATTATCTTGTATTCCCAATTTTGTAAATTATTTTATGTGTTCGTTATCGTCGTGGGTTTGCTCTGTTGCAACACTAATTTACACATTGATTAGGTTCTAGGTTCGTATTATTATACATATCATAACAATTCGATGATCAGTTGTGAGTACTTAGCCATAAAGGACCTCCGCTCCGTCTCTTCTTCAGTACAATTAGCTTTCATAACAGCACGAGTGGATCATCATACTGGCACATGCATATATAATACGTAGAATGATCATTTTGTACTTTTTATACAAATTTATCTGCAATTTTGTTTGATTACTGTTATGGTACATATCCAGTACACACTGCAGTGTGAAAACCTCAAGTAATACTATATCTTAATTTGTCATCATATGTAAATGTAGCTGGGTTTGACTGACAAGATTGTACGCCAAGTTGATCACTATTTCTTAACTATACATTCAAACTTTCTATTCTCAATGTTTCAGATTATGGTTCCAATATCTCATTAAATATGCACTATACAAATGAAGTGTACAACAGAAAATGCTTAGCAAATTTGCTATTTAAATTTACAGGACAATGAATCACTTTATTTTGCTACATTTTCAACACAACCAAGAAAAGGCAGTTGCACAAAATAAAATTTGCATGAGTACTATGAACCTTGGGCGAATCATGAAGGATCAACATCAAATCTTGGCAGTTAAATTAGTAACAGTTGCTAAATTTTGAAATGTAAATTGTCATAAAAGAAAAAATTGTGCTGGCCAAAAATAGCCGAGCGCATCCTTGTCCTGCCGCATAATGTATTGTGTAGCGTGCAACAACAATCGACTAATATTAGCCCGTACTTATTAACGAAATGAAATCTAGTATTAATGCTTTCAACAGTCACACGTGAACTTCAACAGATATGAATGTTATATTATGTGGATTTTTTATTCATAGAAGATAAGATATTTTATTGATAGACAAAAATAATGGTAATTTTATTGAAAGGTTGAGGTTTTTATAAAGTTCTTTTGCGCATTGTTGAGAATTCCGTAAAGGAGCAAGGTCGAGTTCAAGCCGTTGCGAATGAATAGCGAAAAACTGTAATTTGATGGTGTGTATTGTGGCAACAATGTTATTTAACCATCGTATCATATTTGTCTAGTCTCATTAGTTTATATGTACGAAACTTGTCATGCATAATCGTCAAGTTGAAGATATGCGTTTCATCCAAACAAACCTAATTGAAAGATATTATTGCTTAACATGTAAAAAATTCCAATTCTAATGGCATTTTAACAGCAGAAGAAGAATTTCGCAAACTAAAGCAGAATCATAAAATGCAATTAATTATCAGTGGGTAACACGAAAATTGACAGAGACAATAGATAAAAAATGCAGAAGATTCACGTGATACTCTGCATTTTCGTACTCGTGCCCTTTAACTCGTTTGTCATGCTGTGAGTTCATCTGAGTTTGCCTTTTTCTTAAAAGGCCGTAGCAAACCCGTGACTTGTGAATAAATTGTCTACACACGAATGAATGAAACCAAGTCCTCCTCCTGATGTCTGTGAACGGTAGAGGAGCAAGTGTAAAAATCGCACAATCAAATTCAGTAGTGAACACATTTCAACTTAAAACATAAGACGGGTTTGTTCTTTAAGGGTACAAAATACGAACATGCATGTGAGAAACGGTTGAATTTACTTTAAAGACAAAGAAAAATTATAAATAAAGTAGTGCACTAATGGTACTTTACATTCATATGACATTTATTGATGTTGTTCATACACAAGCTTGTGTGGCTGGTGAAAAAACGAGATGAACTTTGCTCAACTACTCTCTCACGGTCTATCTAGTAAGGAAAAATTAATGTAAAATTTGCAATTGCATAATATTAATGCTACATAACAAGAAAAAATGTAATAATATTGTGATTGTGTTCTTTCTGCCTTTTGACATTTTTCTGCTTTAACAGTCGTGAGATGTTGGAGTTAAAATAACATTAGTTTTCATAATGCAAAGATTCCCACAAATCATACATGCTTACATATTTACAATTTACAATTGCTATTCATAAAGGGACTCCGACTCCGATGCCTGAAAAATTTACAGAGACAACTTCATTTCAAAAATTAGCTTGTTTCTTTCTTCGTTGGTACAAAACCTTCCAAACAAAGGCGTAAGATTAGTTGTTTTAATTTTAAATGACATGGCAGAAAATGAAACTTGACGCTTTTTTACGCTATGACTTGTATGTAGAATGGTAGTTTAATTAAGCAACGCTGACTTTAGCTGGTATTGCGTTTGTGTAACGAATTAATAACTGTACACTTATCTTTTGTGTGCGTGCAGTTGTCAAAGTCAATATCATATGGAAAACAGTATGCTTAAAATGGTTCGTCTTCTTTATTCTGATTGTTGTCTTTGTTATACTTATACGAGTCGTATTATCTTACACCGAGTCGTATATGTTATAAATAATTTATTAGCAAATAAATGCATGCAAATAGGCAAATGGCCAAGCATAATTTTCACTCAAAATGTCAAGTTTTCCATTAAAGTGAAATGATTTAATTGTGATGATATCATTTCAAATTTGAAAAAACCAAAATTATACTGTAAAAGTGGTCAAGCTCAAAGTGTACATAATTTTTGCTCATAAGGAATAATATGATATTGTTAAGGATTTAATCATGCATAATTACTTTAAATACTCACTCCAACTTGCCTATTCAAGCAGTGACTAATCAGTGCTACTACATGGTCCATTCTGCTTGGTATGAACATTGCATATCAGATTAGCCAATAGCAACTATAAATATTGCTCATCTTTTCTGCAAGATCTACGCCGGTGAGAATGAGGAACCCATTATAAAGCCATGTAGGGTTAATTGTCTTCTTACTCATTTTACAAAAACTAAGTGTTGACATTTATGCAGCTCTTCACTATCAGAAACAAGTAGTTAACATCTTGTAAAGCTGCCACCAACGGGGTACCAGCAATTATGCCCATTGTAATTGTAATGCACACTGAAGCAAAATCGGCAATTATGATTGTAATCATTCATATTGCATTTTGATTATTAAATGCCTTCAGGATGACAACAGGGCTCAGCTCAAGCTGTCTGTCAGTTGGCGACATTTTCTGTTGAGAAAAAACATTTACGTTAAAAATCACTTCACATATTAATATGCAACATCAAATGCACTTCATTTACACACAGCTCCATAATAGTAAAGTTGTGCCTTACTTGGATAAACGATGCTTGCCATAACAAGAGACGATAGCTTTAAATACTAATAAGCTAATAACGCTCTAGCATAGCCATGATAAGCGATGTATATCTGTTCGTTTGCAGCAATTGGATTCATCAATGAGTTCTAGTCAGAAATCAGAATAACCAGTTACTATGAAAAGAAGGAATTTTAACTATATACATATACTTCAGAATTAGTATATGAATTTATGTATGCATTGAATCAAACATTGTGATGATTTAAATCCTCTGATAGGTAGTGAGTATCATGTACCTCGTCAGCTCTCATTATATTATATTCATTCACCTAACGATAACAGCAACACACCGACTCCCTGAATGAGCAAGCAAAAAAGGAAATATTAAAATGCATAATAGGGTAAAGCCGAAGTGTGTAGTAACGCGTGCCATGCCTAACAGATTGCATTACACATCTATTTACATATCAGAAACTGTATCATATTATTAAGGCACGAAGTCATGTACTCATATTTATTCCTTAACGCGTGGCGATAACCTACAAGAAAATGAAAAGTATTCTCTGCAAAGAACAGGCAACAGGTGAACCGTCGTAATAATTAGCAGAAGCCCATAATATGGTGAGCTGCTGTTGACGTTGTCAGTAGGAGGATTTATATAGTTCAAGCCAATAACTTGTTTTATGGCGCATGTCAATTGCTTTGCAGCGTGGTAGACTTATATAATATTATTGTTTACATATGAGCATGCGAATGAATTATGAATTGAAAAAAGTTTTTAGTAGAGAGAGAGTACAAGAAATACAGGATGGATGATACCCTACAAAAGCGGATGGATGATACATAACGTTCATTCATGTAGAACAACCTGCATCAATAATATTGTGAAGCAGCATTTGTTTGAAAAGTAACAATATTGCAGTGATTTTTTTAGTTATGAAAATGGGGCAGTATAAAAAGTAAGAGTTGATAGGTCATGCACTTTTATTCGTATTTTGTCATGTCGAGCAAGTGGTGTGTGTGTATTTTGCTTCTATGGACTATAGCTAACGGCCCGAGCCCCGTATCGGGCTCGGGTCGAGGCGGCAATGTTACCCTGACGGAAGTGGAAACACGGGGAAATGGTTCCAGGAGTGGATTAAGGAAATCTACAGGTTCCCTGAATGATTTTGTGATCCTCAAAAGTTCCTTTGGTGGAGATGAGGAGTTTTCCAAAGTGAGGAGAATTAGAAGAGAAACGTCCACGGAGTATTTGAAAGTGAAACTTTCCAGCGGAAGTTACGTGTACAGGTGTGTGTGAAATATCATTAGAGTATGCGTGCGTGCGCGATTGTAATTTACTCTTCACCAAGTTGCGTTGCATTGCTTTAAAGCATGAAATGTTTTTCCGTTTTTTCATGGCAATGATCAGGTTTAGGAAAAGCGTGTAAATTATAATAATTTTTAATTACGGGGAGCTGGATTAATTTAGATGTAGATATATGAGTGAATTTCTATACTACAGTTACAGTAAATTAATACGAAACACACATGCCTCTAATAGATTTTGTGTATGGTATTTACATACATGTTTGAAAGCTATTAGAGCCTGGGTGCTACGTGTAAAAAGGTTTTTAAAACGGATAGGACTCTAAAAAAGTGTTGTTTCTTCCAACTGCCGTAATAAAGAAAGCGAAAATTTGTTCCGTGTTTTCGACGAATTCAATGGTCCAAATTTTGTGAAACAAATCCAAATGAAGTATTTAACAGATAATCCGTAAAACCTAAGTTCAACTTATGAGTTGATTGATGTATGGATGAGACATAATATGGTAATCGAATGTTCATTTGAGGGTACTTCTATCTCTTTGGAAAAGGAACGGAGAAGTGTGCTGTGTACATACTACATACCTATATGGTTTTCCCGAACGAATTATAAAAATCCTTAATTTAAACAGAATTAAAAGTGGGGTTCCATGTACGACTGTTTTTGCAGAAAATTTGATGTTAAATACCCTATTGTTCAAGCATTGAGTCTACGGACAACTATATTCTTGTATTCATAACTTAAATAAGAATATTCATAATACTATGTATTAATTGTCAATATTATATTTAGGCCAATAACAGCTCTCGAAACAAATTATAATTCCACGACTGAGTTGACACGCGTTCCAAGAGCTGAAGGATACAAAAGAAGTAAAGGTTACCCGAAACGAAAAGGCTACCAATACACTACTCCGTCGACAACAACTCCAGCTCCAATAGCTGCTGAAACAACGGAAGAAAATGATTCGTTTGGCATTACACCGTCTCGCCCAACTGGTGTAGATCCAAACGACCCACGGCTAGGCAGGGTAAGAAATAAATCTTCCTACTTATTGCTAATTCCTTTTCACAGCATTAAAGTATTAAATCAAATTTTCATAAATCGACTTTGCATCAGACAACCACAGAGGACCCGGTAGACATAAGAGACGCGATTCCAGGAGAGCCTGGGAAAGATTATCAAGCCCTCGCGAGCATACCTAAAACGACATTCACATGCGAAGGGCGAGCCCCAGGGTTTTATGCTGATGTTGAAGCAGGTAGGTGCATGATTTGTGAATTTTTAAATAGGCGAGCGAGCGCACAACATTTTGCATATTTCATCGTTTTTTTGTTATAAATATAGGCTGTCAAGTTTTTCACCGTTGCACAGACGATCCTTGGTATACAGGCCAAGTACGTGTAATAATGGACTCTTTTCTTTGTCCTAACGGTTCTTTATTCAACCAACAGGTAAATCTTAAAACTTCAGTACTCGTCTCCATTAAGCACCCACTAGTGCCTAAACTTTCATAGTCCTATACTCTACTATATATGTAAACTTTAAATGTCAACAGATCTTTGCCTGCGATTGGTGGGGCAATACGGACTGCAAAGGTTCTGAAGAATTTTACGAACTCAATCAACAAATTGGTCAACTTGAAGAAACTGATGTATGTATATGCATGGTCATTATTTCAATGGTATATCAACTTAAAATAGATCAGTATTTTATTGTAATACTAACTCATTTGTAACAATAGGCCGGGACAGTGCAGTACGTAAAGTTTACTGGAATTCGTGTTCCCCCTGCACCTGGGACGAAGAAGGTTGCTCCAAGCATTATTCCAAAATCCGAAAGGAAACCCCTAGATCCAAAGTACAAAACTCAGTCGAAAAGTAAAGAGGCTGGAAGTAGACCTTTGGAGACGGATGATGACGATGAAAAAAATATACAAGAGTTTGAAAATTTCGGACAGTTCAGTTCGCAAATCGACTCAGAGGAAGCAGATGAGAGACAAGGGAGCAGCCAGACTGTAGATGAAGTCAAGGAACCTCCTATTCCGACCACTAAAAAGAGTAAAAAGAAAAGTTCAAAGAAAACGACAACTACTACTCCAGCTCCAATATCAAGTGAAGAGAGCAGCAGTAGTGAAGAGACACAAGAACCGTCTGCTGCAACCAACAACAACGCAAGGCCCTTAGTAGTGAATAGAGAACGTGACCGGGGCGAAGTGAGCACATTTAATTATACCAGTTCAAATTTTCCCAATTACAAGACTTTGGAGTAATTATAGTAAGGTTGATTTTCATGAGGTAACTTTCTGAATTATTTGCAGTCTGCCGAAGCAGCTACACCGGCCGGAGAATTAGAACCACCAAACTTTAGAGGTGATCCAGTTGATGATGGGAAGGATGGTGAGACTACAACTCGTGCCCCATCTGCATCGACTCCATCGTCCAAGCAGGATTATCTTCCACCAAGGGATGAGTACCTGCCTCCAAAAGAGTCCACAGGTTACCAATACCCCAAACCAGACAAGGAATATCTGCCACCAGGTGATAAAGATTATTTACCTCCGCGGCGAGGTAATGAATATTTACCACCCAGAGGGGAATATCTTTCGGGCACCTCACCGTCTACTAACCAATACTTACCGCCAACTACGCAAAGACCAGGAGGTGAATATTTGCCACCACGTCGAGATGCTTATGCCCCACCTGGACTGGTACACAGCTATGTATATTTTTGTAAAATTTTTGAACTTACTAGGGAGTTGGTTTTGGTTTTGGACGTTGAGTTTATTTAACTGATCCTTTTATCTTTTCCAGCATACATATTCTCCAACACCGGATTCATATTATAGAAAACCATCAGCAGGGTATGGCAATCCGGTCAAGTCGCCCTATTCTGATTATTTACCTCCAACTGCTCCTTCCAGGGAGTATGGACAACCTCAAGGTCGAGATTATCTTCCTCCATCAAAAGACTATGGAACGCCGAATCAGCAATCGAGAGATTATCTTCCACCCAAGAATGATTATTTACCGCCAAATAAGGAATATGGGACTCCTCAACGTGGAAATGGGGAATATTTGCCACCGAAAAATGCCTATTTACCCCCACGGCAAGGCTATGGAACACCTGGCAATGATTATTTACCACCATCGAAGGATTATGGTACTCCAAACACAAATAAGGATTACTTACCACCACAACGTTCCAATGAGTACTTGCCGCCTAAAAACGATTACTTGCCTCCTAAGCCGACATCTAATGAGTACTTGCCTCCAAAGAAAGACTATTTACCACCATCACAATCTAATGAATATTTGCCTCCGTCTAAAAAGGATTACTTGCCTCCAGCACCACCACCATCATACACTTATGGTGTACCACAGAGTGGAGGATTCACCTTCTATCCTCATCAAACAACAGTTACAGAACACTGGCCTGCAAAATTTGCATTTGAAGCTCCAGTCACCCCAAACAGTTTATTTCCACTTCAAAATTATGCCTCACACTATCCAACCTCCGGTCCAGGGTATGCGTTTGGGGCTCATCATCAGGGATCTCATTTCGATCGAACAGCAACGTCATACTTGCCACCACAACCTACTTCTCCATCAAGGGACTTTGGTCCCCCACGAGATTATCTACCTCCACAAAAACCTGGTGATTCATACCTGCCGCCACAGAAATCAGCAAACGACTACCTTCCTCCTACTAAGCCTTCCGATGGTTATTTGCCTCCTCAGAAACCAAGTGGAGATTACGGTCCACCACAACGACCAAGTGGGGATTACGGTCCACCTCAACGACCAAGTGGGGATTACGGTCCACCACAACGACCAAGTGGGGATTATGGGCCACCTCAACGACCAAGCGGAGATTATGGGCCACCTCAAAAACCAAGCGGAGATTATGGGCCACCTCAACGACCTACCGGAGACTACGGACCACCTCCAGCTGGCAACGACTACCTTCCACCTCAAAAACCCAACAACGACTACCTCCCACCTCAGAAACCCAACAATGATTACCTTCCACCTCAGAAACCCAACAACGACTATTTACCTCCTCAAAAACCAAATAATGACTATTTGCCTCCACAAAGGCCAGACAAAGATTATCTTCCCCCTCAGCGTCCTAATAATGACTACCTACCACCTCAGAAGCCTAATAATGAATATTTACCCCCTTCTCAGGACAACAGAGGCTACACACAACCACCCGCAAGGGAATATGGTACTCCAACAACAGGTGGATACTCAACCCTTCCAGATCACATTCTCCAAGAATATAATCCTGGACCCACTCCTCCAAGCAGTTATTCTACGATACCTGATCAAACTCCTCCACCAATATATGACTCAGGTCAGCTTAGTGGTGGAGGTTTGTATGCTATAACTGGGCCAAAAATTGACATATTGTCCGTTCCTTTAGTTTCTTATAGTCATGTAGTTAATCCAATTATAGAATTTCCACCTTTCAAAAAAAGATAGTCATTTTATTATCCAGCTAGCAACAATCTATTCCAATCTAAGTCCAATAATGCGTTTGCTACTGGCTCAGGCACTGAGGAAAACTGGTATTCGTGTGTAATCCACATTATTGTTATTTGTACTACTAACACATTTACTTAGTATTACTAATCTGTATGTCTGCAACTGTAACCGGTGATGATGCAGTATGATCCAGATTCATTTAGACGTTATGTAACTTTTGGGAGTCCTTTCCACAAAACTACGAATCAAATTCAAAACATGATTTTAAATAATTATGTTCACGCTCAACTTTACATCTACTTTGACTGCATTTGTACTATTTTTATGCTAATATAATGTAATTATGACGTTTGTATAATTGTCAAAGTTGTGTCTTTAGTTTCCGTATGACTGAATGTTAGCGATGGTGTTCGTTGGATATTGATATTAGGATAGTAATATATATAGCTCGCAGTGTTGTATATTATTAATTTGAAAATATTTTATTTGAAGATTAATAATGTTCAGACTATAAAAATGCAAATAGCTTGATAGTAAAACAGTATGAACAAATAAATTACAATAAAAGTTGATGCTCCATACAGGGCTGAATATTAACAGACGGAATAGACCATGATAATCAGATATTATGCATGTAAATATTAGAATACAAATGGAATTATTATATGATGACATTTAACAATTTGACACAATTGAGCACACTTATAAAAAATTCATACACTCTGATTACATGATGAAATTCATAAACATGATGATGAATTGATAAGTTTAAAAGAGCTGTGTTGAGTTGAGAGTTATGGGAAATTGTTCGCATATTTGAAAAACATAGGATCGTTATGCCAAATAATCGACGACTCCAAAGTAGGTTTTGAGCTATCGTTATCATCATGTAGCTGATTTTCTGCAATACCTGCTGCATCTCGTTGAAATAAAGCTAGCGTTCTCGTTGACCCGAAACTCGTCTGTAGTTCTTTAAACCGTCGTACGATTTCAGATGCTGGACGAATCACCTCGTGTACACGGCAATTGGTTCCAAAACCACACATAATCCTTCGAAAGTTATCACAGTTTTCGTCGTCGGAAAGCTCGTCTTCTGAATCCCAGAATTTCGGCAAGCGTATCCCTTCAGGTGCCTCATATCTTTCAACGTGCTCGAATCCTCGAATATCTTCGGGGTCTATGGCTTCATCTGTATGAACAATTTCCTTTTTGCCGATTCGAGATGATAAGAATTTTGAACGTCTTCCACGACCAAAAACTCGGCGTGTTGTGGGCATCTCCGGGTTTTCGCCTATTTTTTTATTCTCAGACAGTAATTCATCTACAATTTTATCAATACCAGATGCCTCTTCCTCAATTGGTTTGGAATCAGTCATTAAGGGAGGCACAACGGCAGGTTTAGTTGGGCGATTCCTCTTCTTTTTCGGAAGTTCGTTAAATGTTTTATCAACGGGTGGTGAATTGCTCACTTTAGGCTTGGAATCATCTTCATTGTTCTCCTCTTCATTAGGCTTTGGAAAAATATCTGTTTCTGTTTGACGATGAGTGTCTGCTTTAGTCTTACTAATAATTTTAGGTTTCCTGGATGGTTTCTTTGTAGCGAGCAGTTTTTTCATATTCTTACTTTCTTCATTTTCTTCTGTTGCTTCTTTCTTAACCACTGCCTCGAGTTCAGCGCTTTCATCTTTCACACGGTCGGGTGCTTCGGTTGATAATGTTGTAGCTACTATAGGTTTCTTTTTTCTGATCCGCTTTGGCTTTGGTTTCGGCTGTGGACCAGCGGTCTCGTTGTTATCCCCGTTCGATACATTTTGAACACTTTCTGTTGGCTGTAATTCGATCTTTGGAACAGGCTGAGGTGATAATAAAGGCTCTGTTTTTATAGATTTATCATCACCAGACACTTTCTTTGGCTTTGGGCGTTTTCTTGATGTTTTTGGTTTATTAGATTTTAAATCTGCAGCGACTGGATGTTCGTCCTCTTCCTTGGAAGAAGTTTCTGTTGTAGGTGCAGTATTTTCAGACACTTTTAGCTTTTCTGGATCCTCGCACACTTCTGAGCTGGGAATAGCAGGCGCGACGACGCCTTCATTAGTCTGTTTTCCCCTGGAGTTATCATAATTTTCATCTGCGATTGAAATCATAGCTTTTATCAGCAGGTAGCAGATTGTTTTGTATGAAAATATCATGAGAGCTTCATGGGTTATAATTCAAGAACTTTTTCATGCATGTTTTATAAATATTCATAACTAAAACTGAATACCGTTTTCTGAAGCTTTGCGGCGTTTTTTCCAGTGAACTTTGGGAACTTGCTTTTCCTGTACCTCAGGACTTGGACTGGGGCTATCGTTTTCTACATAACAGCGAGTTTTCCGAGGGCGTAGACTGCGAGTGAAGCGGTTATTGTCTTCTCCATTTCCAGAAGTCGTGCTATCTTCATCAGGTTCAGATTTTACCTTTGATTCATCGAAATCCTCAGCGGATGATTCGATTTTCACTTCGGGGATTTTTCGTTTTCTTGGCATTGTATTACTAATGTAAATCCTCAAAGCCAAAAATGTCACCAATGGTATTACAATCTTAATTACACTCACACTGTTTAATAGACTTTCATTAAATTGAACGTGCCTCAATTAATATGTAAGTATTTAGAACGCAAATATACGTAAAGCCAGTTTGTAGAGAGAAATCACGCAGTGTGATTTAACTCAAGAAAGTGATGTTTTTCAGAGCTGTCAATTCGATTGCTATTTCTGGTAGTTGTTCCAGAATATTCCACGTTATTTAGTTAGTAAAAATGGGTCGAATAACCATGTCGTGTTCGAATATAATAGCGCGGATTTTCAAAAGGTAAAATAATGTGAAAATATTTATCTCATATTCCTACCGCTAACCAGTAAATATGAATATCCGAAATTTGGATGCTTTGGTTGTTGACTCCATTGGGAAATATTTTAAACACTAAACTGAATAATTTGATCATTTGGGAAGGGAAAATCGTAATTCATTTTTAGAGGATTTATGAACTTGAGTAGTGAGAATGCAAGAAAATAAAGATCTAAATACGTTTATTATATCACGGTTAATGAAATTGATGTGCTCGACCTTTTATTTGCATTAAATTAGCAACGATGTTGAACCTTGAAGATTATGTAAGTATTATCGTGGGAAAAGAGCAGCTTTGCAAAGTGCAGCTGCATCATCCCACAAGGAAGAATCTGACTTCAAATGTCATAAATTGGGATTAAAAATCCATTCAAATTTTACTGTAAGACTTTTATGCGATTTTTCCTCAACTCAAGAAAGCCACCTGTCACTTGCATGTACCCCAATACCAGGCAAAGGGTCCCCTCATTCCTAAAACTGTCAACGATTGCAATAATCATTATACTTATATTTAATGTTAATTTTAACAATAGACTTCAAAATAAATTAAGTCTGCCCCCGTTTAGTGAAGTAATAAAAATGTTTGTTTAGTAACGTAAAGTAAACATTTCCGTTGATGGACTAAATGTATTGAGAGGAATAATGAAATATATATAACTGATGAATATTATCCATGAACTGCAACTTTAGCTTAGCAAGTCGTACTCGTACTCCCCTATGTACGCAATACATTTAGTATTAAAACTCCATTGAAAATTGTTAGACTGTAAGGGTAAAATACATTGGAAGATGTGAAGGGAGAATCGGAGAAGTATAAAAGGACTCCGATTCCACTCCCTCGGGACACTGCGTTTTTACCTCCAGTCCGACAAGCGATCGAACTCATCCTCTTGGGAGTTATCGCTGTGAATCTCGAACCGACTGAGAAGTGTTTCCTCAGTCTACGGTTAGATTCTGCGGAAGCATACATGTATAACATTGAAAATTGTTGAGAATAAAATTGTTCAGTAT
Organism: Sinodicranocentrus sp. ZH6; assembly: GCA_027743935.1. Classification (NCBI taxonomy): domain Eukaryota; kingdom Metazoa; phylum Arthropoda; class Collembola; order Entomobryomorpha; family Entomobryidae; genus Sinodicranocentrus; species Sinodicranocentrus sp. ZH6. Next base: position 9,470 of record JAHZNA010003827.1, on the reverse strand, counting down.
CAAGGTATGTATCAATGTTGTTTTTGCGCTTTCACCAGCATATGATCAGGGTGTTAGGGCATAAAAATGGATCTTGCGAAACATATTTAATGCTCGGAATTGGCACAACAGACATCCCGCGCAGTTTAGTCGATGTACATGTATTTCAATTTCATTTTATTTATTCATATTATAAATGGATGAATATTCAGTATACAAACAGTCTACGGAAACTTAACATAATTACAAAGTAATACACTATGCTACATTTACTTTAGCAGGCTATACCATAAGTAGTGCTCGTTTCAATGCTTTCTCCTTACGTTTTTTCTTCCTTTTCCTATCATTAGCCATTTCCTTGAACGTTAAAATCTTCTCATTTTCTTGCTTTTTAGTTTGCAAAACGTTAAGTGCAGCCAGGTTAAAACCTACCGTATCTTGAATTTCCCGACAACGTTGTTCAGCTAATTTCGCAACATCTTTGAATGCTTTTTTGTCTGGATTTGCAGTCAATGCGACACGATGAAACTTCATTAAGGAATTTAAGCAACGTAGTGCCCCTTCAGTGGCTAGTGGATAATTTTCAAAAATGGATTTCACAGCACTGGTCATGGTTTTCACATATTCCAACGGCAACAACATTATACTTTGCTCTAGGTCTGATGCTTTAATCATTGACAATGTTTTCAGAATGAATTCTTCATGAGTCGTAGCCCCGTATGCGTCCATTAATGGGTGCGAGGTTGGGCGTTCTTTATATATGTCCAACGCCTCGATTAATTTATCCGCCTACATTCATTGAAATAAAACTAGTGAGATATTTTATTTCCGCTGCGTTAATTGAGTTCTCACTAACGCAAACTTACTGATTTCTCGCTTTCAGCTGTTTTCAGAGACGCAACACCAGACACCTCCTCGGTAGCTTCTTTGTCAAGGTCTTCCTCGCGTTCTTGTTCTCGTTCATCGCTTAGAACAAGGACCTATGTTGATATAGGAATACATGTATGCATTTTATCTCACGTATATCGACTATCAATTCTCGTTTCTTGTGTTTACCTCGTTAGTTCTGGAAAACATTCTTATGGTTTGATCTCTTCCAGCGGACACGACAAACCTTCCCGTCGTTGTCACGCATGTAGCTCCTCCTTCTACATGAGCCTGCAACAAATCAATCAATAAGTTAGAGAGAGCTGTCAGTAAAAGGAAGCATTTAGAAAAAAAACTGGTAATTACTTTAACAGTTTGTATTCGCGTATGAATGTCAGCGTCATAGATGTTAAGCGTTTCTTTAGCCATCGATACAACATGATGTGTTTTGTCCAAGAAATTGCATCCTACCAACCCGTCGGAATGAGACAAAGAACAATGACAATCTCCAAAGTCAATGCCCCAGACTTTTACGGTTTTATCTCCAGAACACGACACAAGCAGTGCGCTGTCACTTGAAATATCTATTGCCACGGCTGGGAGTGAGTGGCCATACATAGCCAGGTGAAACTTTAATGTATCCAAATAAAAAAGTTTAATTGTAGAATCCATTAGACCAGCAGCTACAAACTTCATGTTTGGACTGATCTTCAAAGACAGTATTGTTTCTTGAACATCAAGCTGCCTCTTCATCTCAAATGTTAAGCCTCCATCGATCATCATGAATTCATAAAACTGAAGGAATGTGCCGCTGCATGCAACAAATCCCAAGTTGTTCGGAAGTACATCAATACTCCAAATACTTTAAAAACAGTAAGATTAATATCAATGCACATGCATGTATCCCATTGTTGAATATATTTTAAGGATATAATCATCTCCAAGTCGTACCTGTCATTCCCACTAGGTTCTATTTGCGTTAGCCTTCCAAGTGGGATATCCCCCATCAATAGTTTTCCACAAGAAGTACCAGCAATGAAATGTCTATCACCTGGACAAAATCTACAGCTGACAACTGGATATTCATGCTCAATGGTTAATATGCATGAGAGAGTCGACCTGCAAACATTTATTGTTTTTATTCAAGCAAATAGTTTTAGCTATTTTTGGTAAAACTATGAATTCTTGGAAAACTTATCGTTAGTTTCCCTTACCTATTCCAGACTTTAAAACAGTCACCCGACGCGCTTATAATGGCAGTTTTGTCGCTTGAAAAACACAGCCCCCGGATTATTTTGCGATGTCCATCAAACCCTAGCAATTCCGGCTTCTTATCCTTGGGTTTTTTGTCCACATCGTCCTGTGTCTCTATTTCCGGTAACGCCACAACTTCTAACTGATTTGACGGAAGAGTGCACAACACCTAAATAAAACGTACATTAACATTTGAAATCAATGTGAATACAACAATTTCAACAAATTCACGAAACTAAAACTAAAGGTAACGTCCCGTCTCGTTAAAGGTAACGTCATTTCAAGACTTTGCTCACCTTCAGTTGCCCTTTTTCTATCACGCAGTCGATGGATTTCACTTTATCTTCAGCTGCTTTAGCTGAAGGGCCACGACGAATTAGATCCCGTAAAATAATATCCTTACTGCCTTCTGAATTTTTAGCAAGCCGTTTCTTTTTCTTCTTGTTTGCAATATGATCGGAATTAATATAGAAACTTTCAATAAGTGGTGACTTGGCACCCACCACAATCATGTGATTACCAACGATTTTGATTGTGCCAACACGATCATGAGCATTCCGCAACAGGGTTCCAAACTCTTCTGTAGACCACTGCAATACGTTTGATGTATCCTGTGTCACCTTTACAAGTCGTAGCTGTGATTCAGCAACTATGAAAATATCCTGCCAAACTTGAAAATGTCGAACTGCAACATCGAAGGGTATGGTGTGAACGGTGTCTTTAACTGCGATATCCCATATTCTAACCGTAGCGTCGGTTGAGCTAGATATAAGATATGCTGATTCTTTCCAAAATTGTAAATGAGTAATCGCTCCTTTGTGAGCCATTAGCTTAACAACTCCCACTTCTCCAACACAGTCCCAAATAACGATCCTTGTATCTCTGCCACCAGATGCTAGTAAAGTACCAGAATCATCCCATGCGATACTAGTAACAGGACCTGCAAGTCATTTCAAATTCAAATGAAATTACGAATTGCTTTAAAATATTTGAAGGCATTGTTTGCATGTATAAAAAATAAATACAGTTTACTACTGCATACTTCTATGCCCATCAAAAGTAATTCGAGGTTCAATTTCTGCTTCGCCACTTTTATCTGTTATTTCATACACACTTAACGATCCATTCAAATGACCCACCGCTAACAACGTCGCGTTTTTATTGGGTTCGATAACTACAGCTGGGGAATCACATCGTAAGGTGGCGACCTAATAAAGCAAGACAAATATCTGGGTAAGCAAGACATTACATTACAAAACTAAAAACAGTTCGATCGAGAAGAAAATAATATATTGTCGCGGTCCATATAACAATGGTAGTATTTACTACGTACTTTCCTCTGCAGGCGGGTGTCCCATATTATCACAATATTAGCTCCTCCTGTCGCTACGAAGCGGTGTTGTGGTTGCAAATAGACAGAATTACATGTTTTTGCTGCAACTACGCCAAAGATTCCAGACGATGCGAACCTTAAGTACTGCTTAGTCAAGCCCATGATTGTAATTAGTTTTTCACAGTATCAAATTAATATTATTAGACAGCAGAGGGACGTGACATAAATTGCAAGTCTGATAGTTAGCCTGATGGTTGAGAATTACTTAATTTTAAAACTGAAGAGATAAAAGAATGATTTTATAACTACTATATTTGTTTAATTTTTTGATCACTATAATTATGTGATGCCTACAAATTATACTACGATACTTATACTTACAACAAAATCATACTAACAACTAAAAACCAAGTTTCACTACTATTCACTAACACATCTCTTGTACATAAATTGAATAACAATCAGAATCAACAGTGACAACCAGCGACTTTCTTTTGAATTATTTGATAATTCCAGCTTGGCTCATTAACTGCTCATTATTAGCAATTTGGATTTCTTGAAATCGTTGGCTAACGCGTTGATTTGCCTTAATAAACTTTTCCACACAGGCACTGGTGCAACGATCCTCTTGGTCTTTAATGGTTCTTCCGGTAAAATCCCAGATGCAAGCTCGAAAGCAAAGTTCGGAAACCCGATTGAAGTTTTGGAGAAACTCCCTAAACGTATTTACTTGACTGGGGTCAATTGCATTAACGTCTACTTGCTGATTAGCAGGAACTGACATGTTGTTTACAGTATGCCGATTTGATCCCTTTGTTGGTAGTTCTTCTCTCTTGAAGTCAGTTTAACCTCAAATTCGCATACATTTGTTCTAATGTTGAATGTAAGAATGTAGATGTAAAGACATAAAGTCAGATCTAATATAGATTCTTACAAGTTCTTTATTTTCAACAATATGCGAGGTCATCAGGTGTCAAAGGACAACAGTAACGAAAATTTTCCTATCAGTTTGCAGCCAATGGCAGGTGAAAGTTTCTACAACACAAACAAGAACAACGGGAAATGTTAGTCTTAGATTAATTACGCAATCTTGTATTTAAAAATTTACATTCCATATTCCAAAATTCTAGATTCATGCCAAATCATTTTTAAAATCCGATTTACTCTTTTTATGATTGATACAAGAATGTATTAAAAAGCAACAAAACTATGAAAAATTCAGCAAGCAGCATTTTCTCTATTCTTACCTTCTGGACTTCAAATTTGTAGATTTTCTAAAAACAGTACACACTTCACTTTTTTGAAGTAAATTAATTTAATTAGCCGTGTTATCTTCCACCTTTCCACAAAAACACACATCCACGACGAGCCCAAAACTGTGAGCACATGTTATAACCCTTATAACGCGTTTGATCTTCATAGTCATGTATTGTGAATCCCGCATCAATTTCAGCTCAATGACTACCATTCAATGATTACCTTTCTTTTCCTATTCGGTTGTGCTCAGCTCAACAACGTTGAGGCGAACAAAGATTTTTTAGGCAGCTTTGTGTATGTACAACGCATTTATACAAATAATGAACTAATTTATGCTAACTCCTCAGTAATGTGTTTTGAATTTATTAAACTGCATCGTAGTAAAAAAAATTAGCCATTCTATTGAACTATTGAAATTGAATGTCCGCATTTGGAGAAGTTGCAGGTTGAAGTAGTCCATCCATCATAGTTCACGAAATATGTGAGACAGATGGACAAGCGTTGGTAATTTGGTATATAATAATTTTTGATTTTCCTGAAGCCATATATTTGACAACAGCGTGATCGTTATAGAATTTTGAAAGCAAACATTTCAAAATTCTTCATTGCTCAAAATAAGTCAAAACTTCAAACTGTAAAAATCGTTATTTCGCTTGCTGTACAGTTTTACACACGCCGGATAATGGGAGTAAGATGTGGGTACATCTACATATTACATATATTATATGTTCCTGCAGCATCTAATCTAATCTAATCAGATCAACACATAAAATGTTTTTGCAATAAGGATTATGATTAGATTTATTAACAAAAGCAATAGACTCATCGAATATTTTGTCTAGTACGGGAAACATTTCCTGAACATTTTAAATGAATAACATCTAGCAGGTGTATTAATTTTTGAATTTCAAAAATCTAAATGATTCTATTTCTCATTGTTTTATCTAATATGAGTTTTATTTAACAATCTAGACGAGTAATATGTTAGCAAGCCTCCTTCATGTGAATTCCCATTGCAGACAGCGACACTATATCAATTTACTTATCGTCCTTATCGATGCTAAATAATGTGTTTTAAAGTTAAACTACACTTTTCTTAAGATTTGCAAACACTACACAGGGCAAATCGAGTCATCGCATGAAAGAAACACACACGTAGAAGAAACTTTGAAATAACGAAATAAGGTTCATTTCATGCACTTCTACAGGCTGTAAAGACGACGATGAAGCAAACAGGCATGTATATTGTATACACTCTCGTATATAAGCTTACTGACTAACTTTGTCTAATATTTTATTCAATTAAAGTCTTTTGAAAGACCGGTTTTTACTTTTGAATATAAGGCAATTTCACAATCTGTGCTACATAAAACTCAACTAATTCCCTTAAATCAACAAGTAGAAGAGATCTCTGATCCCATAATTACACACATTGTAGCAGATACTGTGGATGTTGTAAAGACATGTTCAAAGGCAAACCGTATTTTGATGTACTATACTAGTGATTGTGTACCGTGAGGTATCGTAAGTTTAAAAAAATGCGATACAGTCATGCATTGATGATATGTTAATATAATGTAAACTCAGGTGTTGGTCTTGCGAGTGATCAGGGTTTCTTACGTACGTACTTAGTACTTACTTATGAATCCACCAAAATGGTATGCAATGCAAAATGTGAATTTTGATTTCAAGCTTCTAGTTTCAGCACATTTATAAGCATGGTCATGCAGAGTTCGTGGGTCCGCTGTAGATGTGAAGAAGTCTTGCAAAATTTTAACTTACGAAGAACTGCCATGCACGATACAAGATGGGCAAGAAGGCAAGTTTGATAATGCATCTTACGTCTCGTGTACTTTTGATTAGGATTTTACGAAGCATTTGCACTGTTGGCTGATATACGATACAAGTGTAGGATTTTATATTTTCTTGAAGGAACACAAAGTATTGCTAACAGTAATAATGTTTCAACGGTACCTTACATACATATATACCTGATATAGTGCATCAGTGCGGTGCAAAACCCAGTGCTTGCGGTTAGTGAGGTCTTTTTTGTGAATCAGAACTTTGAATGTCTGACTGAAATTGTGTCGTCCTTTTTTGCTCATTTTGTTGGAGTTAGCAATTTGCTGAAAAGCAAACTATACGTAGGTATGCAGTAAAGGTCAGCTCAAACTATCTATATACAGTTTTGTTTTATTCCAAAAAGTCGGGAAGTTAATGATAATCCGAGTGCAGTGCTAATATTTGACCTTGGAGTTAAATTTGTAAATTACGAATCTAAAAATCAATACAACACAAAATGTTGCTGTTTGTAATAGTATTTTTGCTTTTAATCCTCTACTTTGCGCTAGATGTGCACTATTTTATTCGTGTTGCACTTAGTGTTGTCGTTGCAAAGTTTTTCCGGAAAAAGATCAGTATTACAGATCCATCCGAAATTTATGGTAAGTTTGTAGATTGGAAAACTTCTGCGTCAAGCGTTCATGACTTCAGATATAAATTAAAGACATGATTTAAGTTGATGTATTAAATCATTTATAAAAATTATATTAACAGGAGTTGTACTTCCATCTGACGTGGATTTTATGATGACACATATGAACAACTCAAGATATCTGAGAGAATATGATTTTGCGAGATTTGATCATGCAACAAGAACAGGCGTTATGGATGAGGTTCTCAAACGTGGTGGAAGTTTTCCCGTCAGTGCTATCACCGTCCGGTACCGACTGCCAGCTATGATATTTTCACCATACAAGGTAAAGTGCCTTTTTAAAACAGCGTTGTTCTCAGATAATAAGAGATGCATACTTTTAAATTTTGTTCAAACCTGAATCGTTTAAATATGTTAATAGATTGTGACGACTCCTATGTACTGGGATAGTAAATTCATTTATTTGGACCAGAGACTTGTTACGCTAAAAGACGGCATTGTCCGAAGTGTTGGGTACACGAAAATTGCGTGCGTTAAATTTGATGGTGAGGAAACCATCAAAAAGATGTTTCCAAATGTCAAGAAGCCAGAGATGCCTGAAGATATGAAAAAGTGGGCTGAGGCTTGTGAAATCTCCAGTGAGATGATGAAGAAATCCAAATAGCTGTTGACTGAGGTGCACGTCGGCATACACTACGTAACAACAACAATGCACTCTAATATTACCCAATCGTTTTACAACTATGATTATATTTTTTACCAATATGTAATCAACGAAAACAGAGCACAACTTGACGTCACACACACTCCAATATTTATTCATGTAATGTACACATTGCATTTCGTGTCTACTAGTTATTTACTGTTAGTGACAACGATAAAAAAAACTTTAAATATTCACTTTCAAAACTAATGAGTTATAGTAGACGGTGTGATCTATGCATACAGTTTGTTTAAAAACGTTATTTTTTGCTCGCATCGGATATATCGGATATATATAATAACTTGGTAAAATTGTGGAACGTGAAGTACTCAATAAAGATTTATTTTGTTTATGACTAACGGGGATTATATCGTGAATTCTTTGCTGTTTTACCAAGTTTTCACACGAATCTGCTGCTAATCCAAACAATAAAAATTAAAGTAGCGAAGGTCACGAAATTCCATATGACAGCTTTTCATACAACGCTTACAGTTACGAAAATACAGTTCAAGACCTTCTTGATCCTTTGAAGTAAAAATTCCAAGTCGATCTATAGAACCATATGCATTTAGATTACATATATTGATTAAGTTTCTCAAACTATACTCATTTTCAAAATTGTACCCGACAGCAATCAGGAGTAGATGACGCAAAAACTTCTCTTTACGTACAAACTCTTCTGTATTTTCCTTATTTTCTTCCTAATAATTTTATTGTACATCCTTCACAATCAGTGTAGTATCACTTGGACGTGATCGAAGACTCTGGAATATAGGCATTGTCGACCTCGTGTTAAATATCTACATTCATACACTCACTACGTGTTTTTCATTTAGTCACTGCTGAAACGCGAAAACTAGTTTTCTCGTGTGTGAAAATTCCCTATCTATCAGTAATAAAGGTGCATGCATTGTAATTGAGCACTGATTGAACATCCGGCTCGTGGGAAAATTATTTTCCCAGTCACGTTATGCTTAACTTCATCCTATGGGTGGGTGTATAGGCGTAATAAGCTGAACGCATGAAATGATCGTTTTTTACTGCACTGCGTTTTGCGTTTCTCGTTTATTACTACCATCCTAACAATACTGATTTCTTATGAAAATCCCATAATGTCAAAAGGCTAATTACTGGCTTTGAAGTATTAATACTATGCCATGATGTAATACAATCGTGTGGTGCATACTGCATAGCATTGCACATTTAAACATTTTTCACTTTACAATACTTCAGTAAGGTCTCTGTATAAAGGTACAGATATATTGAGAGCAGAAATTTCTGGATTCTTGACGCATTCGCATTATTTCTTGAACAACATATTCGCTATGAATCACGACTTTAATAATATAAACTTCAAATCACCAATTACACATTAAGTTGAAATAATTATTTCCAAAATACAACTTCTTGCAAATTGCAAGCAAGATTTTAGTTTAAAAAAATAAGAAGTAGTATATTCATACCTTATATATATACGTACTAATACTTCATTAAAATTTAATTATTTATTTAACACTTATAACATAATTTATGCGGAAATGTTTTTTAGGATATTGTAAGTGCAACTAATAAGCTTTAATTTGAGATATTTAAAATTAAAATTGGTTGAGCATTTCAGACATCATAAAAGAGTGACTGAATTA
>JAHZNA010003826.1:0-14720 GCA_027743935.1 Sinodicranocentrus sp. ZH6 | reverse complement strand
TCATTTGCTATTCATTCGCCCTGATGAAGAAGGAAGTTATCCCTCGAAAGCTTGGCTAAATAAAGTTTAGTAGTTAAACCACTTCAATCCTGTTATAATTCATTTTCATTTCATTTCTTCTTTTCGAGTCCGGGGAATCCACGATTTAGGGAGAAACAAACGGATTTCTCGATATTTAAGATTTGGTAGCATTGAATGCATTGAATACCAAATTCTGAAATCTAGTTCTGGGTATTAATTTGTTTTATCATCTCACAAAAACTTCCCCTCTTCAACACTCAAATGTGAATGCGCAAACTTATGTGTGTGTTTGTGAAAGCGAATATCTTCCATTTTTATGCATACCTTTCGTATTATTCGTGTCACATCACACCACATCAAGCAAATGTGGTTTTCTTCTAGATAAAGTGAAACGAGTCATAGTAATACTTCGTTCAGAGAATTACTGAACATCTATCATGTCAAATTGAGACTTACGAAGTTTTACGGCTTCCTTTAAAGAATCATATTACACTTTGTGTTGACGTGAAAATTTAAGCTTACTTTTTTGGTACTTATGAGAGTTCTCTGGTTCATCGTCTAACTTAACTTTTCCTTCTTGAACTTCTTGAAAACAATATATAAAATGATTTTCGCTTTTATAAATGTTCTGTACTTAAGTACCTAATGTACATACCAACCAAACATTTACACGGTCAACGGTAGCCCGAGTCAGAGTCAGAGTCAAAATGGTTTTTGCTAATATAAACAAGGCGATCGTTGGTGTCAGTTTTCACCCCCTTTGAACTGGAATACGACACGAATGATAGAACAAGAAGCTCTAAATGACTTGTTTTAACTCCTAGTCTCCTCTTGATATGTATCATGATATGATATGCATCATATCATGGTTTACATTACATTCTTATTATGAAAGGCTTACTGAGCAGATTTTTGTCATATTGTGCCATCAACATTTTGTATGCACACACCGAGTTTACTTGAGTATATACTTCAGCTCATATACTCACATTCTTAATCAAAAGTCTCTCTCCATACTTCATCATCAGTTTGTGAAAAGAAAGAAAAGCAAATCCGCACCATTTCCAGACTACCTATGTACAAACTAAAAACTAGATACAGGTTTCGTCTTTTGGCACAAGTCTGATTGTGAGTTAGACTACCGTCAGGATTTTCAAATCCAGTTAATTACATTACCGGTTGTTCATTATTGAATGCTGATTTCTGTGGTCAATTTGGGTTTGAATTTTGTGATTTTAGTATTCCAAAAATACAACACTTCAAAATCTTCAAAACTTACGACCAGATTTTTTTATGAATTACGGAATCGGATAGAAACAATAATTTAATGGATGACATTGTATTGAAAGAGTTACCTGTATCAACACGCGAAGTTCGGTTCGCTGTTGATGTGGATGGAAACATTCATATAGTTAACAATCCAGCATATTCCACTACTGCGGGTAACCAGAATGGCACTCATTCAAGCGACCAGCAACAATCTACTAATCAAGAAAGTAGAGTTGAGCAGGAGAATCGGGAAACAGTGCCACATTGTGAAAATCAAGGTATTAACTTTGTCAAGATGGATAACCTGAACCTCTCAAGCCCTGTAAGTTAATTTCTAACTTTTATTTCCACTACAATTTTGGTAGCTTGGCACTTGGATAACAACCTGGTATTGTAATTTGTGCTTGTCAATCATAAACATACAGGCTCCGCAAGGCACGGAATGCATTTTGTACCTCTCTCGCAAGGTGCACTTTTTCCTGGATCTGAAAGCAGAGCAAAACTCTACATTTTTTGGCTCATTTTCTGAAGAGCGAGACGTGCTTAGCCTGTGAGTAGTTTAAATTTTAAATTACAGTACTACTACGTCATTATTATATGCTGTTCAAGTAGGTAGGTGCTTTTTTCGTTCATTTTTGTTAGCTTGTATTTCGATTCCTTGAAATTTGCTGATTAATTATACGTTTTATCCGTCTATATGCTTACTCAACTCATACAACATCTATGTCACGTTAATAAAGTTTGCAATACAATAAAATACAATGCAAGCGCTTGGGCAGCTAATTTTATAGACTTCATAGTACTCGTAAAGCAGGTTAGATTTAGTTTGAATTGAAAGCAGAATTGGCATATAAATAAGATGTGCTGGGTAATATGATATAAATACATTTTGCATTTAGACTTTTTCAACTACGACATGACCAGCAAAAAGAGTTTTTTGATCTTCGTATCTCAGAACCTTCCAGTTCCAGACAGCCTAGTGAAAATCCTTTGAGTCTTGCAAAGTTTCAACAAGCAGAAATACAGCTACAGTTTCTCAAAACTTCAAACGATGGTTCAGAAGAATTGATTCATGAAGGTACATACATTCCAAATAAAACGAAATATTTTATACGCACCATGTGTATGCGGGAGCTTAAATATGTATTTCCAATTTCCAATGTAAATTTTCCTTCGTATTGTATTTATGAGTTCACTTGCTGAAATATTTTGAACTTAAAACAAATTCTAATGTAAGTTTCAATGTCCTAATTCATTATGGTCAATGGTTACTTTTATGTCCTTTTTCAATGTTACTTCTGTTAACAGAACCCTCGATTCGGATTTCATTGGATCTCCCTCATGCAAAGTTTAGTCCCGGCTCATTCTCAAGCGTATATCGACGTTGGAGTTCCTTACACGAACCATTTTCTGTTACTTGCACAAATGTTGTTCCTTCACTGAAATTATGGGATGCTATTTCGCGAACAAAGGATCGGTGCTGTGTACTTATGCGAATTAACATTAAACTCATGAAAGGTGAAACTGGGGTTTTACATGGCATCCAGAAATGTTTTCACCCAGACAAAGCCTTGTATGATTTGCGGGATAAAATGGAAACGATTCTGATTGAGGGCATTAATAGCGATGCCGTTATGGAGTCTAGTGATGAAAAGTTTTACAAAGTTCATCGTTCTATCCTAGCTGGTAAAATTAAAGTAAAATTACTGGTATAATTTGCATGTTAGTTTGATGGGTGAAAGTCTTAATTTGTGTCAACAGCAAACAGCGAAATGTTCGAAGCCATGTTTAGGTCCGGCATGAGGGAATCCAGGACTGGAAAAATTTCAACTCCTGACTTTATGTTAGGAAGTACTGTTGAAGCACTGCTAAAACATATTTACTCGCGAAATCGAAAAGACTTGGAAAATTGTCCCTATTTGACTGTGGATGTTCTTCGAGCAGCTCACCATTATCGAATACAGCAATTGGTGGAAATTTGTGAGGAAAGTTTGTTGGCCATGCCTATTAAAGTTTTTACGTTGAAGAATGTGCTTTACACTTTCCATATTGCAGTGGATTTGGACAATGTTAATGTGCAATCTAAATGCGTGCACATTATAATGAGGTAGGATATGTGTCTGCAATGCATTGTAGCAGGCTTTTCAAATTTGAAAAAATCTTGATTTTATTTTTATTTTTCCATAGAATGGAAAAACAAATTTCCAAATCAAAAACTTACTTGGACTACATTCGTCGGTATCCAATTTTTTCGGCAAAATTGACGGAGATGATTCTTCAGTTTCAATCAGCACAAAATCTGCAGTGATTCCGTTATCAAGAATTTGAGTTATTGGGTTTAACTATGCTTGTATTTAATCCCTATAAGTAAGAAATATCAATTTAAATCATTAGATAAATATGAGCATGCATACTTCTATACTGTAAGGTTTTACGCATTCAAGAATTGATTACCAAAATGTTAACATTGGCCATTTGTTTGCAACTTGTCTACCGTTGGTTTGAGCTGAATCTTTTTTAAAAATTGATTATTAGCACACTAGTTTAATACAAATACTAGAAGTTACAAGAAAAATATTTATCCCTGTTTACATTTCACTTTCATGAATTCATGAATAAAGCCCTCTTGGTAATGTTACATTAAGGACAGTTTTTTCTGATAACTCTTCTTAGAAGAAAAATGCTTTCTTAGCAGGTCTTCGAAGAAATCTTCTTGTACAAAAATAAAAGCTTTCAAGCAGTTGGCACATCCGTTGTCCGTATAAGAATTAAGTTTTGGTTTTTAAATACTTCTACAGGTATTTGTAAATGATAAACTGGTATATAGTGTTAAGTCTTCCGGAAAATTACTATATTTTAATTTATACAGTAAAAATTTGAATGCTTGTAGTATCAATCTGTTAATTTGTACTGTGTTTGTACTGCTGAATTACGAATCTTTTATACCTCTCATATTTCACTAACAGTATGGTACATGATTATAATGAATGCTTTGTAATAAATTTGAACGTTCTTTTCGAAAGTGAGTATCACATGTCACATATATACCGCTTGATAAAAATAATTTGCACCATTATTTTTGGAGTTCATAATGCAGTGACAGCAGGTGTGAGCGAAATGAACATTAGTCAAGTTCAATTAGTTTGTAAATTGTTGACTCTATTGAAAAATGAATGAATGAGAGGGCCCACAAAAAAGCAAATCACAGAGATGATGGCATTCATCAGTTTTGATAAAGTGTCAGATTGGACAGATATTGCTCTACCTACGCGATTCATGAGTACAAAAAACTCGTACCGAGTATGAGTCAAATTCATCTTCGCGATTTGCGAAGCAGTGATAAAGTGTTGAGCGTGAGCAAAAAACAGAAGCTTCATTACTGTTACTTCGGCTGTAGATATCTACGTCTAACTAACCTCGTCCTTTACTATATTCCATCCAACATTATTTCATGACCACGCATGCAAAGTACAAGTTACTGTCGGTTGAACAAACTTGCCTTTGCCTCTAGCGAATTTTTAAAAATAAAACTTTCATGTATTCATGTATTGTGAGCATTTAAGTCAAATAGCGTAACACATATGTGTACGACACATGCACAAATCATATTTCTATTTCTCCATTAGGTGGGTGATTGGGTATGTCGCTATTCACAGTTTGTTCGATATTATTCGCGTTGTTCCTGTACAATATACAACGATTCACACTCACAATCACAAATCGTAATGACAGTTATGAGGATACAGTCATACCCATGCCCATATGCCTAGATATGGAATACGAATGCATTTATAGTAGTTGTAAACACCTAATCTGGCAGTACATTGACACAGTGCAAGGGCTATACGACAAAGCTAAATTACGTAGTCTTCATGGCGCCACTGCACTAATGCATCGATATAATGTAAAGCTGGCACTACCTATTAATAACTATTCCATTATACCAGGGAAAGATACACCCACGCTTTGGAAAACTAATTATTGTTGAAAAATGCTAAGTTTGTTAGGAACAGAGCGAGTATCGATATTGAGTAAAAAGAAAACCCGTACGAATCTATAAAATATGCTGTACAGGTATATAAAAAACCTGTGAACATATATCTTCAGATGTAGTATGATTTGTGACATGACATGAAATGAACATATAATTCCTCTATTTAATTATAATTGTGTGCGTAAAGTGCACTGCTGCGCTACAAATTAAGTCACCTGGCTGGCTGGTTTTCTCACGAATGCAATGAAGTGTTTTGCGAGACGGATGTCATCTTCACAAAAGTGTCATATTTGAGAAAGTCGTCTTCTGCCTCAAACATTCTTTTCATGCGATGTTCAGTAGTGTCCCATTCGTTTAGAATAATTATCATAAGAAATGTTACAAATGAACAAGATGACTGAACGGAAAGTGTAAGGATAGAAAATGCGATACAGTATGTAGGAAAAGTAAAATCTTGTGTATTGATCTGTTTAATAAACGATACACTGACTTTTTTCCTTCTCTCTTTCACGAATATGCTCGAAGTAAATATATTTTTTATTCTTTACACCTACACCATGCATATAGCACGTCCCCATCTTTTGCTTCCAAATCTAAAAGACGAAAATGGCTACAAAGATTTGCATACGAACCTTTTGGATACTTGGGATGTCGTTTTTGCTGTCGACATTGCTTTCTGACCTTTTAGAAATACGGTTAATGCATACGTACTCCATTTATTGAATTGGAGGCTCATTAGAGATGTAATTTTGTAGGATCTGAATGATATTTGCATGGGACTTGGCCACTTTAAGATTTGAATTTTACAATGAATCTAGCAGCACATTTTTAAGTACTTTGAATCAGAGCCTTACAATTATTTCAAGAAGAGATTTTTTACAAACTACTATCATCGAGGTAATGGAAGAATATCAGAAAATAATAAAAATCTGTGAATACTTTTGACACGAAACATCATTATAATTTGTGTCTACAAATAACCAAGAACAATTACTTTTAGAGAGATGGATAAAGCAAATTTGCTCACTGCCAGCGGCAAATGTGAGAAAGAGCGTTTCAGTTCTCGAGGCGTTAAATAATGAAACAAGAAAGTCATGTCATAAATACGGAGTAACAAATAGTAATTTGCATCACAATAGCGCTGGCAAACGTTAAAATTTCATTACATATAGGATATAGGAAAAATTGAGAACCACATTACAAGTCAAAGTTTTAAGGGTGCCAAAATTAGATCCTGCAGTGCTAACAACAATGATCCCTAGTTGGGTATTTCCATATTAGTTATTTGCACAAAAGAAAGTGAATGTCACGGTAGCAAGCAATAACGTGTAAAGTGTGTTTTGCACAGAGATGTTATTGAACGAACATGACGTAGATTATTTGTACGCATATGCATATAAGCCTAATATAATAGTATGTCCGTTACATCGCGTAAGTGTAATGTAACACTCCATTATTCTTACATATACGACAGATGTAGAGAGAAATTAGTATTTTTCTATGATTATCTATGACTTGACGCAGCGTGATTATCATTAGTTTACTAGTAGTAACACTTTCAGATTCTTTTGCAAATTTGGTGAGTCCTTCTTGTCGTAGTGGTCTTAAACAGCAGAATGAAGGGTATATTTGGGATCAGCATCGATTTACTTATTTCAAAGAATGCGGACACATCTCTGCATGTATAATGACAATGACTGCTGCATGTATGATTGTGTTCCGCGTGAAGACGGATACGGAACCAAAACCAAACCTATATTTGTCGGTGAGATTTCAAGAGATAGCGAAGATGATATAAGAGAAAGTAATCTTGAAAAAATATGCTCAGTGCTCTTTTTTCACGCCGTCGTTAAGGTCGTTTTGCCGATTTGTGAGTAGCCTAGAAGAATCGTGCTAGTAGTAGATACTTTTCAAGCAAAATTTTCTTAGGCTAAACTTGCGAAAATGGTTGAACAGTCGACTTTTAATTTCATTGTTAAGTTAAGCTTAACATGCCTAGTGTTGTCACTTGCCACAGTTAATAATGTTAACTGTCGAGCTATTCAGAGTCAACAGTTAAACAGTGATGTAGATGTAGCATCTGCTTCATCCAGCAACCAAGTTTACAAACTCCAGCCCCAGGATTCTTACCATCAGTACCGAGTTGATTCTTCCTTGCAGGGATCAAACAACTTTCAGTATTTTGAGCAACAGCCTCAGCCCCAGCAACATCAAGTTCCACATCGTGTTCAATATCCAGCATTTGCTCCAATTTCTGCATCTACTGGCACCAATAATAAGCCAAATAGACGAAGCATCCTTACCTCATTGATGGCACCCTTCGTCGCAATGAGAACTCAAGGAATGGAGATGCTGTCTGCCTCGCTTCAAGGATGCAATGCCAACTCATTCAGTTTGTGGTGTAGGTTCTGGTCCATGTTTATCAGATAAAGTGCGTTAATGAGCGTTCAACATTAATTTACTTTCTTATACATTTTATTTTGAGGATAACATAAGGATGTAGGAGTGAGAAAATTCAAATGCCCGCTGTAAAGTTTATTTATTTTTCAAACCAGTTTAAGTTTGCAGACCAAGTTTGTGAATGTAGTGTAGCACAAAATTTGTGCCTATTTTTGTCACGATTAGTTCCTTTTTTACTCTTTCAATTTATTCATTTAAACAATAAATCCACGAGTACAAGTTTAATTAAATAAATGCATATTAAAAACAAACACACCAATGGATGACTCGAGAATGAAATTATTTTTATTGCAGTAAAATTCAAAATGATCATTACACGCATTTATATTCGCTACAAAAGACATCAAATAATATTAGCATTTTCAAGAATGCTTTTTTGGAGTCTGCGGTCACATCATGTGGCCGGTACTCGACATTTCCGCGTTTCTTTGCCCCTTGCGACCACTAAAATATCTGTATCAGAAACACATACCGATCCTTTAGGGCAACTTATGTGATATCCATCGCATTCCAAACACAAGGCTTTCATGTTCATGTACTGAGCACGAACACTATTCGTCATGAACGGATTTCTCATCGAAGACGTGTGTGCACTCATTGCATAATCATCTAGCTCCATTGGCATGTACATCTTGCCACAAGGGGCTCCCACTGAACTTACACATTTTGCGTTTTCTTCATCATACTTTAAGAAGGAGTCATAGCAGGAACATGTCCGATTTTTGCAGGAAAGTCCAGCAAACACGTTACAAAATTCATTGTAACATTCTTGCCCAAAGCCTTTCATGCATTTCTTTGTTGGGGTGGTAGAATAGCCTTCTACGCATTTGCATATAGGATTTCCTGTTTCTTCACCCATTGTGCACTCCGCATTTGTTACACAATTATCTTTGCGCTCTTGATCACAAATGTTTCCCACCATGCCAATACACTTCCCAAGTTCAAAACTATAGGTTTGATGTAGAGGATTCATGCATTGACAAATTTTGTCAATGCATTCCAGATTCTTCTTCGTGTCACATTGCTCATCTTCGCCATAACAAGGGGAATTAAATCCTGGTGGAATTAGTTTGCATCTTCGGTCATTCGTTGGTTCATAACCTGGTCGACACTGACAAATTGTTTCTCTAATATATTCCGTATTGCTACTTTCAGGATTACTCCATCTTTTCGGGTTGATACTCATCTCAGGAGAATAGTTTTCGCAAAATGCATTGTCAACACAATACATGCTACAGTTTCCGTTTACAAATGAAATACACTTTCGTAACTCTTTGTCATAGTACTGATCATCCCCGAAAGGACACTGACAAGTAGATGTAGTGGAGGAGCAAACAAGATCGCTTTCAAAATCACATTTTTTATTTCCAGCACATGTTTCATCAAATTTTGAATAAGCAATGCAACCTCCTGTGTCGTCTTTGTAATATCCAATCATACACACACAATGCTTTTCTGCGTACTGATAAGATGCTTTAAATGCATCATTATCCCAGACACACATTGAGTTTTCTGGACAAGGAGCCATTGTGGCGTTCGAGCTTCCAATGAAAAACCCGCATTGACCTCCAATTTTTGCCATGCATTTTCTTGTTTCCGGGTCAAACTTGAGGGCTGCATAAGCACAAACACATTTAGAGTCTTTGCACATAAAGCCTTCACTCAAATTGCATTGGGATGAATCAGCGCAGGTGCTAAATTTACGATCGCTGGTTTCTGATACCTCTGTAGAATTCTCTTGAGGAAACACTGGAGCAAAAATGCTCGATATAACGAAGATAATTAGGTAGTATTTCTCCATTTTCCTGATTAATAAAAAATAACGTTTGTAAACTTATGATCTGTCTATTAATTCTTCCGAGTACAAATCATGGCACAATTCAAAACAGCGAATACTGTCGATATGAAGGATCTTGCCTTTCAACCAAACTAAAATCCTCTTTTTGTGACTAACGTCAAATTACGAACATACATCATCGTTTACATTCACATCACACTATACCCTGTCAGCGATTATAGATTCCCTAACCACTGCTGAGTCATTTTAACTGTGCATTCAACATACATCTTTAGGATGGTTTTCAACTTTCAACCATGTAGTAAATTACACCTAAAACATACCTAGCTAACTAGATTAGTTTTTATAAGTATCATCTCCATCTGGTTTCCGTTTCCAAATCCCAACAATGCATATGCATGCATACATGAATATATTGATGTGATAGTATATTTTTAGATCACTCTCAATGCGCATTCTATTCATTCCAATTCCAACAATTTCACAATAACATTTTTAATGCACCTTGCTTACGAAAGAGAGAAAATGAGAACATCCTGTCAAATTATGCCTTTCCATAATACAATTGACTTCCGGTTTTGAGTAAGCCTCAACACTTGACACGCAATACAACGTGACATGTATTGTTAACCTCACCAAAACCATCCCACAAACTCCCATAATCGCACAATGCATCATCATGGTCAGCATAATATATAGTTGGGGTACGTCAAAATACGTGAAATGCGTAGTAACATGTAACACCAAGTTGACTGGTCAAATTCGAATAACACATCATTTTGACTCAATCCAGAAGACAACATTTTTTCGATTCAAATGCTTTGTCAGACAGCATGAACTGAAAACATTCTAAGGATATGTATATACACGCTACTCTACAACAGAGCATTCAAATCCAATGACTGAATAACAGTGAACAATTATATTATGACCATATAAAAAGGTAATTCGTATTGTGCATGAGAAAGTACTGTGCGTGCACGCGCGTGGTGCATGTGTGTTGCGTCTGCGTGCAGAGTTTTGCACAGAAGCAAGCTAAACTCACTCACAATGAAAACGCGTGTTGACAAACCGTTATGTTTTGAATTTCGCGGGCGAAATTTAGAAAATTATGTCAGCTTGGTGTGAGCTAGCGTGTGTGTCCCTTTGCTTTGTTCGTGCTACGCAATTTGTGTGCATACGAATGTCAGTAATGTTACGTTCCTTTGTCAAATCCTTGATTGTGTAATTCTAGACGAGTGGATTTTCTCCTGTTTTGTCATATTTTTAGTTAGTTAAAGAAAAGTTAGATTTGGATAACCATGCTTTAAAAAATGATAACTAACTGTTACAAAATTCCTTTTATAATTGTGTAGAATAAAACCTTTACTTTAGTGGCTTAGGCATAAACAAGCTCTGTATTAGTAGAATTTTGGATTTCTGTAGTGGACGTTGTGGCATTCGTAATCTAATTGAAAGAGCGATTGCTGGTTTTTGTGGGATAATTTTAGCATTTTAATTTTTTGTCGTTATCCGCTAAGGATATTATTTGGCGTGTTAGTCTGAACATTGTAGTACATAGTAGGATTTTAATTTGTTGTCAGCTTGGCTTAAAAGAGAACGAGGAAATGGATAATAACAGGGAGTTTAATTTGGGAACGGACTCGATGATGTCTAGGAATAACTATGGGCTAGGTGGAAGTTCAAATCGTCAATATGATGGACATGGACCTGGACCTCAGCAATCGTTTACTAGGTCTATTTATGGAGCCTTTGAGGACTTCGAACGGGCAGCTCGTCATCGCAAGTACTTGATAGCAGAACTTGAGGATACAATTGAAAGTTAGTTGGGATATAATTTTAAAATGTTATTTAATGCACTGATGTCCGGTTGAGATTCGGAATGAGTTTCGTCCTTAATATTTCATAAATGTGCAAGCGATCCTAAATAAAGCAATGCTAGTTTTCTTTTCATGTTTCATGTCATGTACATCTTTTTGTCTATCGAATGACACCTTGAAAGATTCGCTTGACAGCCCCATGCCTCGGTGGTGGAGTCGGGCTACGAAAAAATATTTTTCAGAATCACTGAAAAAATGAAGACAGATTTTAATTAAAATAGCTCAAACGACTAGCTAGATAGAACTTACCAAGGTTCCTATTTTTAACATATACTGGGGGACTTAGGTATTGTGGGTGTATTTGCTTCAAACAACTGAGCAGTCCAATAGCTTATACTATTTAAAATCCCCCAAAAATACATCTGGACAAAAAGAGTTTAATTTGTTCCAAGATTAAAACGACTTTCATTGTGAGGGCTGAGCAATGTTGGAATTTGTATAAAGCCTGTGTATGGGACATTCAAGAATATGATTCCGAATTTCTATTCAAGAACCATTTAAAAAAAATCCGTTGACTTTTCCAGAGAAGCAAAAGCGTACTTTAACTTAAAAAGTTCATGACGCCCTAAATACGCCTATACCCCATGGACGTTGTTCACAGTTGTGCATATTTTATCGGCACACCTTAAAATATAGAAACATTAATCGTAGCAGAAGATGCACATGGGTGTGCCTTAACAAAATTTCATTTACAAATCCAGAAAAGGGTCTGAAAATGTAGTAACGAGATTCACTCGAAGAAACTCCCCGCACTTAGGTGTCTATCGATGGATTTTTAACTTTTAGCACTTTCTGTAAAGGCTTCATTTGAACTTTAGATTAAAACACGAGAAATAAAACCATAGGTTATGCTTGAGGTTGAACTGATGAACATGATCATTAAGATGCTGATTTAATTTGTTTCTAGATCTGGAAAAAATCATGGAAGATATTGTTCAAAATAATAAAGCGCTGGAGGTTCAATGCGAAAAGTTAGAAATGGAAGCTATAGCATGTGAGGCGACATATGCTAAGGATTTGAAAGAAAAGGATTTGTAAGTTTTGAATAGCAATTAAACATTAAACAAACAAAAAATCAAGAAACTAAAGGATGTATAGTTCGACGTTTTAATTCTGATATGTATGTAATTAATTTCGAATTGATTTTCTCGGGCTTATACTTTACTATCGTTCAAAATTATTATAGGATTGAAAGTGAGTACAATGCTTTGTCGAAGGAGATGGACTTGATGACAGAAGAAATCACAAGAAAGAAAGCTCAGTGTAAGCAAATTGAAGCGTTTCGAATTGAAAAACTGGATTTGATTTGCAAAACAGAGGAGAAATTTATGGTATGATTTTTAAAAAATGCGTATTATTAAGGAGCGTAGCACTTAATATTGTTGATGAAATTAGTCATTCCGTGTGTCTGTCTGTTGATCTTTGCTCTAAAGTCTTATTGTTAGTCATAGCCGTTCAATTTCTTTGAGATCTGAGTTCACAATGGAGGTATAATTACGAGTTCACTAATGAATATATAGAGTTACAATCTCGACTCTATTACTTTTGAGCCAATGCCGCCAAACCGTTCTAACGGTAGCGATTAACAGTTTCGAAATTTCGTATAACATTTGCCGTGTAATGTGCCATTAGAAATTAAATGAAAGCTAATAGTACGTCAGGTGGTGCATGTATTTTTTTAAAAATATTAAAGTTTGGCCGTTATGACGGCCAATATGTATATTTATAAAAATATACTGATATAATCCGTCTAATATATTATATTTGTATGTTTTATTAACGAGGTAAGTGGAACACGATGAAATGATAAGATTTGTTTTTGAAAAAATTGCAGAATGAGTACAAAAAGAATCCTGTGATTGCAGAAAAGATTGAGCATCGGGTGCTTTGTGATGACCTTGAAACAGAAGTACATGAAAAAACGAAAGAACTGGATTTACTAAGCAAGGAATTGCACGGAATTAACAATCGTTACACTGTAGAATGGGAAGCGTTCGGTAAAAGATGTTTGAACATTGCTGAGGTCTATGTAAACTTGAAAGACAAGACAGCGGTTCGTGATTCTCTGCAAATTGAGGTAGATAAGATGATGTTCAGGTCTCCAATCTTCACCCCTCGTCGTATTTCCAGCAGCATCCCTTCTTCAAGAATGTTGGAAAAGAGTACGACACCTAGGGATAACTTCATGCGCCGAACGAGTGACATTGGACCTACCTCTACAAAACCAAGACGGTCCTCTGCATTTCAGCAAATGGATCGCGTCCTGAATCAATCTTCTCTTAGAAATGCTGGATGTATTAGAAAGTATAACGTAAAAAACCCCAGAGAGTATGTCCCCATGTCAGCTTCTATGCGAGGTGATTCTTCTTTGGTGTCCCAGTTACGTACTAGATTAAAGGGCACTGTAATGGTTAATCCAATGCCTAGGAACCCGGAAATTCAGCCTTCAGAACCTTTGAATAGTCTTCCGTTTTCTCCATCTCCATTTTCGCTGCCAAAATCTCCGGACAAATCTCAGCAGTCCCATTTTGATCTATTCGGCAGCTCCACTGGGTTTAATATTGGAAGTTCTCCTCCACAAAAAGAAGGTGCTGCTGATGGATTTGATTTCTTTGGTGGGCTATTTGGTTCTTCTGACCAGAACTCGCAACAATCGTCAGGATCTGATGGTGCTTACACCTTCTCATTGTTTTAGCTGTACAATGTCGTGTTGTTATTCGTCAATGAAACAGAAAATCTGTCAACTTACTTCTAGTTATATCTATCTAAAATCTAGTTCTAGTGAATTAAAAACGTGTCGAATTTGGCTTTTGTTTTAAAGAAATCTTATTTCCTATGTATTTTTTCGACTTTAAAAAACTCAATAAAAGTAATATG
The DNA here is from genome assembly GCA_027743935.1 of Sinodicranocentrus sp. ZH6. NCBI lineage: Eukaryota > Metazoa > Arthropoda > Collembola > Entomobryomorpha > Entomobryidae > Sinodicranocentrus > Sinodicranocentrus sp. ZH6. The sequence goes on along the minus strand of JAHZNA010003826.1, from coordinate 421 downwards.
TACCTGTACCAGAAAAAACTCAACTAAAATTTTACGATAAGTTAATGGTTATGCGACTATATTTATTTTTTACTAAGCCATTTTTATAACACAATCAGAATATAATAATCTTGGCGTATGTGCTTATAATTTTAGGATACATATTTTCATCCCAAAAACAAAATTATAAGTCACGAGGTTTGAACATCAAAAAATTGTTCGGAGGAAGTTGCATCCATGTTACAATCGGTTCCATGTTTAAATTGGGATTCACAGGGTCAGGCGTGATTGTAAAATGTTGAAATAATGTTGAAGTCCAAATAAACATTTGATTTTTGGCGAGTGTTTCCCCGATGCAAAACCTTTTCAATAGGTAAAGTTTTTTAAAGAGATGAATTACGGATCGTAAGTACAAACGTACGAACGAAAGTATTTGTAAGTA